>JZLH01S0412251.1:4036-25996 GCA_001188425.1 Eucidaris tribuloides | reverse complement strand
GCCTTCCATTGGTACAACCTAATAAATCATGATGCCACATCTATGTAATATCAATTTGCCAAAGGTATATATCCATCATTTGTGTGTCAAATGTGTGAATAAAAGTTCTTCACTTGTACATACACACAAGGTGAACACTCTGATTTCATGTTGCAGAAATTTTTGGAACTACCTAGCGAAGTGCCATATTATAATAAAGAGATGTTGTTCATTATCTTCGTTCTTTCTCTTTCCGAAAAAAAGCAATGGAGCTGGTATTAATTTTCTAGTTAGTGATTGAACTTAACCATGAATTTACTGGTAATATATAATCAAAGGATTGTAAGTTACATAACATCAAATCACTTTGTAACTTGGATCACACGATGATACTTTAAATCAGAGGCGTCGATCCTGGGGGGGGGGGGGGGCGCAGGGGGGCGATCACCCCCATGAAAAATATTGGGGGCGGCCAACATATCGATTCCCCCCCCCCCAATAATTTTGACAACTTGAAAAATTCATAATATGAAATACAAGGATATGTCAAAAACATTGGAAGTACAATAAAAAGTATTCAACTTAGCACAAAAAATACCATCAAATATACGAAAAAGTCAAATTTTCGATGCACTCTGCCGCGCAAATTTTGTGTGGCAAATTGGTGCGCAAAGCGCGCCGAAAATTGTTGACATTTTTTTGCACTTTTGCCCCCCCCCCCCCCCAATCCGAAACACGGATCGACGACCCCTGAAATCCAGAGTGTAGATATTGTCGATCAGACATTTCCGGCAGTCTTTCAAGACTTTCATAAATTATATGCCACTAAACATCAGACACAACATCAAACCTTACATGTAGAAAAATACACTATGATTTGTTTTCAATGATCAGCAAGCAGGTATCACATCAAGCAGATACAGTATGTATATCTCATTTGGCAAGAAAGTTGAAAGGCCCAGCATTTTTTTAACTAATTTATTATTTTCTCAAAAATGGAAGCATCTTACATGTATGTACTTTTCAGGGCTTTAGTACATGATATACATGTAGGTCTATCTAAAAACGCAATAGGAGAAATTATCATTTTCCACCATTTACCAAAACAATATGCTGTGCTGGAGTTCTGGACATAACATATTATCAATCCCAGTTTATCAGTCTAAGGTAGGGCTGAGCCATGATGGTCATTTGCCATTTAAATGCCCGTCAGAGGGTGTAAACGTTTACAAATTTCTGTCTACGTGTAAAGATTTTTACCCTTTTTTCTGTTCTAAAACAAGACATCCAAAATTACACTCCACAATTTCTTTTTAGCATAATACAGAACTTAATATTAGCGCTAATAATTTCTGATCCTAGAAAACAAACTTCCCGCGATCCTTTCTAGCGTAATACAGAACTTAATATCAGCAGTAATAATTTCTCACCCTAAAAAATAAACTCCCCGCGATCCTTTTTAGCGCAATACGGAACTTAACGCTAAAATGTCCGACCCTGAAAAAACGAACTCCCGACATTTCTTTTTAACATTGATTTGCTGACTTGACACAATCGTTTTAACGGTTAACGCCCATTAGGAGCACCGTTTAAACGGAAATTTTATCAAACGGGATGACTCAGCCCTAGTCTAAGGGTGACCAACAAAAAGTTGTTTTTAAGTGAAAATCTTGTTTTCCTATCCCATCAATAAACCCCATCAGTTTGAGTGATAAAGACTAATATGGCAGGTGGAGTAAAGAAACCAACACCATTACACATTTCAAAAGGCATTGTCCTCAGCTGCCTCATGTCACAATGGCCTGGATTTCCTTCTCTAAACAATCAAATCTTTCCTGTTGTAAGTACAGGCAGGAAAAAGCTGTTTCACTAAGAGCACTTTTCCCCTTGTAACATCTATCTGTAGAAAATTACCTACCCGTAAACCTTGCTACATGTACCTGCCAAGTGTTTTCTTTTTTTTTGGGGGGGGGGGGAGTGGGGGGAACCCTAGTACAGCAGTTATGTGTCATTGGAAAAGAATGTGGTATTATGCATAATGAGCCTTCGGTAGCATGAGTAGGACCATAAGTTTTTTTATTTTCTAAAAGGTCAAAATCTCACTTCTACAGTGTTGTAAAAAGTCATTTTCATGGTTCATCATAGAGACTGAAAAAAAAATGTGTCAAAAATACTGTTATACTACTTCATTACAGTATTTGGTGTGGTTACAGCATACATGCAACATTTGCTGAGAGCATATGGATTGCAGGGACAAGCAATAGCAAATAAGCCTGTATTTTTTATATAAAAAAGTCATGTTATATGATTGTAAAAAACATTTGGAATCATTATTTTTTTCTTTGTTCTTCCATAAATCTGATTAACCTTTAACTGAATTACGTACATATAATGTATTTGTCGCTTTATTTAATATATGCATGTTTAATTTTGAAGGTAGGATTTTGGAGGGGGGTGTGGAGGTGGTGGCAAGTATGGCTGAAATACAGGACAAACTTGCGTTACCTTGGTTTGATCCAGGGGCCACTACAGTGTCCTCAAACTACTTGCCCTGCAGTGTAATGTGTGCCAGTTTTTGAATCATAGAGCGGTGTGCAATGTGCTTTGTGAATGGGAAGGGAGGGGGGAGGAGAGATGGGGGGGGGGGGCTGCTACCCTTACTCCCATTTTGAATTACATGTAATACTGCCTTGCACAAGTACCATAGAAAGCACTTCCTACTGTGGGGACTGGACTACAAGCACTGACAGATTTCAATTGACAATCAACGTCCATGACAGATGAACCAGCAACCTTTCCAGATTTTCTTTTCATACTAAACTTGTTTGAAAGATTTCGTAACTGATTTATTTTCTTTTTTCGTGGAATATCGATAGGAATTGACATTGCATGCAAGGACTGTTGAATTTGATTTGAAATCCACTTGGCCCTCTCTTTCCTGTTTCAGACTTTCAGTCCTTAATATCTCTTTCCTGTACTTTTTTTCTTCAAACACTAAACCGGGCTAGCTTGATTCCTTTAACTGTAGCACAAACCAAGGATTATGAAAGATATTGACCTCGCTCTTATTATACTCTCTGTATGTAAAAGAAGCGACTACTCTGCTGTATCTACACAGCTACATGTATGTAGTATAACATACAGTGTGTGAATTGATAGAATACACAAAGATTCCTCAGGAGCTTTTAAACATTTAGTGAGATCAACTGCAACCCCTCCTCCCCCACCCATCAAAAAAAAAAAAACCACTTTCATTCCGTGTGAAAAAGGCACACAACTTGTGTTGAAGCATTCTTTCACTCATCTCCCGAAAACCACACAGGGATTTTGTCAGCCTGACAGCCTCTCAAAAGAAAATAAGAATTAACAGGAATAAAAACAAAAACAAACAAACTAACAACATTGCTTGCATGGTAAAGGTGGAAAATGCATGGTAAAGGTGGAAAATACACATTTTTTTCATGGTAAAAAGGGTGATCATTGATAGGTTTTAGACTATGGCTTAAAATGCAAGTTATTTTATCCATCTATTTATTTATTCAATTCTTTATTTATTTATTTATTTATTTATTTATTTATTTATTTATTTATTTATTCATTTATTTATTTATTTACTAATCTATTTATTCATTCATTCATTCATTTACTTGTGTGTTTCTTTATATTTGTTGGGCTTGAGACAGGCAAAAGTGCATAAAGAAAGGAAAGACTGTGCTTTTTCTGTGCTATTGAATATCAGTTTTCTTTGAATGTGTAAATCAATGTTTATGTATTTCATACTCATTTTTACAACACCATAGAGGCAGGGATTGCACGTATCAGAATACAGCTCACCTTGTTTGAAATGGGAGCGGTTCCTTTAATTTCACATGAACTGTAAATTCTGCTCATTATTGTTGTAAATCCATGATATTTGAGTAATATCCACACTCCAATGACATATCAAATCATCCTTTAATTCAAGCAACCCAAAGTGCATGCCAACTCAAGAGTCGCCTAGCCCAGTAAGTCGGGGCATGGCTCTGGAAACGGTGCTGCAGGTGGAAGCCCCTTATGTCAACAATAGGGACTTCCCTTGAGCGGAAACCTGGGAGAAATCCTCCAGCCGCAGACAAATCCTGGACTCTATCCTCCAAATCCCCCCACTCATGGGGACCCACGGTACATGCAGGTGGCTGAATGTAGACATGTGGGTTAAACATACTGGAGCAAGGCATTTATTGACCTTGTTCTTGGACTGACAGTGTAATGTACAGCAATTTAATTAATTTGATTGTATATGGACATTGCTGAAAGGAATCATGGAAGGAACTGCATGGAGATATTGTTAGTTGTAATACACATTTTATTATCTCAAACGTCAAATGTATCTGTTTAGAAAGACATGTTTTTAATCTATGCATCATGAGGAACTTCTACTTCCACTTCTACTACTCCTACTACTACTACTACTACTACTTCAACTACTTCTGCTACTTCTACTAATACTACTACTTCTACTACTACTACTACTTCGACTACTAGTACTACTGATAATAGTAGCCACAGCAGCCAGTAACAACAGTAGCAGCAGTAGTAGCAGTACTAATATAGCATTAGCAGAAGTAGTAGCAGAAGCAGGTCTACTAATCATCATCATCAACATTATCATAACCATTTTTTTGTCTTAATCCCATCTCCTAAATCTAACCCTTATCCTACTCTTGACCTTTATAGCATATTACCCTAACCCTAACTTTGACTTCCCACATAATAAAGAGAAATATACTTGCAGTATAGTACTGACGTGGGGGTAATATGATGTCAAAGGACATTGTAACTCTACCAATACAGTATGTAATACGCATTAGTACTATAATAACAAGGACATAATTAAATGGGGCCTTTTGGTCACAATTGAGCTATTTTCCTAAGAGTTCAAGTGCAGGGTGTCATTAACTGGTTAGCAATCAGCAAACCACCAACCACAAATGTCATTCTGAAATTCCATTATCCTATTACACATTTCAGTGTTAGTTTCTATCTACCCCTCTCATTGTGTGAAGCATATCTGAAAAATAAAGTACAGCAAACTCTCAGAAAAAATGAACAGGTTTAATTTGAAGGAAATGTGTATTGAAACCCAGCTTAAATACAATAACACAGGTTTTGGGGACGGTCACAGTTAAATTATATACTTCACAGAGAGACACTCGTAATAACAACAGACAAATGTTATATAAGGGTTGTTTAGCTGGATCACCTGACCCCAAAGTGAACTATAAATGTTTAAGTGTGCTTTAAACATATTCATAATGTTGTTTTAAACTAAGATACTACATTTGGAACTTTAAAGAATTAGAGATCTCAATAGCTGAAAAGCCATGATTAGCAATACCTGCATGCACCAGACAGCTGGCCCCTTGGAAACTAGTTTGGGGACCTCGAATGTTCTGGAAAATATTTTGCTTGTATTTCTTCCGATTGTGTTTGGAATAAAAGCCACATGAAGGCTGTGAAAGTGCCCAGCCCATCATAGCTCCATAATGACTTTGCTATTAAATAGAAATGTTCAGTTCCCTCTCTGTTCACATACAGAATGGTAGGATTAAAAAAATGCTATGTGAATGGTCCATTAGTAACCACAGCTCATCCTTCTGAGGTTGCTGTATGCGACTGTACCACCACTAATGTCGAAGGCTAGCGATCACTTTCAATCATTTACTGAGAATACTACCACTATTACTGCTCATACTTTTTCCTGAATCATCTTTATGGCATTGAAATGAACACTGCTACTGATAGAATAAGCTGCTTTCTCCTGTCATGAAGAAATTTAAACTTATTTGATTGTTCATAACTGCATGCATGTATACTGAGAGTGAGAGGGAATTCTGTACCATCAATTATGTGCATTTTTTTTTTTACAAGCAGGTTGTTCTCACAACTAACATGATGTCATTGAAAAAGAGAAATAAAAACTTGGCATGAGATCCATTATGACACTACTTGTTAAAATATCATCAAGAAAAAAAGTATTACAAATTTGAATAATGAAGCATGTACATGTTATTGGATGAAATGGTGTGTCATGGCCGATAAGCTTTTAGCTGCAATTCGGAATTAAAGGTTGGTGACATGATTGGGAACACTTGAAAATGCCTCAAGAACCAAATGAGTTGAAATATATACCAACTATACACCAGCTGGAGTGGATCCCCCAGCTGGAAGGATTTGTCTCTAATTTGTTTACTTAAGGAGATTCAAGCATGAACATTAAGTCTATCGGGGCATGATAAAAATAGGACCCATAGAGAGCCACACAGCAGGTTTGCCTAACATGAGGGATATTGACATTAGTTATTTTAGAATGATTCAACGTTTGACTACAAGATTTTCACAGGAGTATATCCTTGCATAGTTTACTTGATTCTAGAGTAGTTTCAGCCCAAGTTGAGGACTACCCCCAATCATGTAATTTACGTTTAAAGTCGTCCCCCCCAAAAAAAAAAAAAACCCTACAAATTTGCTCCAACTGTGAGTCAAGGTTTATTGATATCCCAATTCACAGCATTAATGATTGTAGTTCATTATAGGTGTAGTTCATTATAGGTGTCCCAATGACACATAGACCCCCTTCTAGCTGTGGTCAAGGGTCATGGCTCTAAAGCCTGCCAGTGAATGATGTAGTCTAAACTGTGTTGTTGGATATCATCAGTACCATGTGGCAAAATGTGCAGAAAATGTACATTTTCAATTGTGATTGTAGCAAAGTTTTACATGTAGGCCTAGTTCCTTATTTATTTCCCTTCAAGATTGGTAGGGGTAATGTACTATGTAAGTACAACTGCATCAGCAGAGGAAATACACACAGGATGATTCAGCTCCCAAAATTCAGAAGAGAGCCACTAGAAATCACATAAGAGCAGTCACTTTTCTTTTTCATCTTTTTCTCATAGGGTTGTAACCTAGGAGAATCACTACATCATACTCATGTAGCCCCTCAAAATAAAATTGTATTTCCTTCCATGCAGTGCATATTACAATAAAGCCCTCGTCTAATGACTAATAAGGCTGGGAAAGGGAGTCAAACTTAAATTCTACAAAACTTTTGTAAATACTTATTTTTTAATTGCAAAACCAGTAGGTGTTGATGATTTTTTCACATGATTTTGCTAACTCTCATGGGTAAGTTGTTTATTCTTTTCCGGTTTAAACCATAAGATATTTCAAAGAATCATTTCAGGAGGTCATTAACCTCAGTTAGTCATGTGATCGAAGTCATCTTTTTTTTTATTGTTGACAGTCCTTTTGTGTGTTTGTATGATTTGTTTCTATTTCAGGCTTGGGTTTGGTTCACTACAGGAAAACAAATTACTGATCTTTACAAACTCTTCATTGTCTGTACAGAAAATAACATTTCACAAAGAGCAAAGTTTTGGGGCAGCAATGTACGTCTATAATCGCCAAGGAGATGCCAAGCAATTAGGCTTATCCCTCCAGACTGGCATAGATTATGTCTTTTCTAAACTTGAATTAACCCCAGAGATACTAATCCACATGTATGGCCTCTCCATTTATCGGTTTATTGCCTGCATGCTGAAGATAAAAGCTTTCAAAAAGGGATCAGGCATGTTGGCTGCCAAATTGGCGATAGTAAGGAGATAAGTACTGGTTCAATGAAACTGATCAATAGGAAACAGGGACAACAGTGATAGTTAAAAAGCGGCAAGGATGTATTGTTGCGAATGATTTGGGCGGATAACCTCGGTAAAAGAGGGTAATTTGTGCCAATTAGACATGCATACTTTTAGGAAGGTGGGCAAATTTTGCCAATAAAGATTTAATCTTGGTGGAAGGAGAGACTGATTTTGCGGATAACATAGATAGAACACGAGGTCGAAGCGTTGCAGATATAAAACTGGTCATAATGATGATAGTAATTTAGACTGGAACTATTGCAAAACTAGCGTCAACTTGTGGACTTCAATTCCACATGGAAGTATTTTGTCAGAATACCACTTGTGAATAAAAATGGCGATTAATTTGCGAGGCAGGATGGTGATTTTCATTGAATTGGAATCATTTTGACAAGACTTCTTTTGTGAGTTATTTCTCAGTACCAGTTCACAACTGCAGCATAAAATATTACAGGTATACAACACTTCTGTGACGTACTCACAACTTACAGAGGAACTCTGCAAAGAAACTTTAGTTCAAAATACTTTTATACACACATACAGTACCTCCCTCTGTAGTATGTTTTGTATTACTAGTCTTGTAGAATAATACACATATATTTTGCAACTTGCACTGAAATCACTCAGTACTTCATTTGAAAAATATCAGTAATACATCAACCTAGACCAGAGTTTGCAATAATAAAATGACAATCAATTCAAAAGCAGTACTTCAAAGAACTTTATCTTTTGACATATTTTACGTAACACAATTCCTCTAAAATTGGATGAATTGGTAGAAAATGTTTCTTTACTGTAAGTTGTAAAGTGATATAAGATTTGCTCCCCCCCCAAAAAAAAAAAAAAAAAAAAATGATCAAAGGGATTCCAGGCACCATATGTTTCCTGTCTTATGAAAATAGGACAGTATTAGCTGAACTTCAGAGAAGAAATAGATCTTTGTTGCAACCAAAATTACTAAAATTACAAACAAAAATCAAACTTTATGGGAAATTCAGTAAACCTTGTCTTCTACAAGATTACAAAATTGGTTTGATTTATTAGGCCTAATTTGAAACTGACAGATGACAGACCAACTTCACAGCACATCAGAGGAAAATACACATACTGGATGACTGTGGGTCCATGGACACCTTCTGTATCTGGAAAAAGAGCCTTGCAATTCAACAAATAAATTTGAATTTTTGCAATAACGACTGACAAAGGCTAAACCAAATTAGATCGATTTACACCTTTCAAAATTATTCACCTCATTTAATTTGATGTACTTGACAGAATGTTGGCATTTGAACAGAGGCGCCACACATTCTACAAAAATGTGTTCCCTCCATTTAAGTATGCCCATTAATTATCCTTAATCATTTCAATTCCAGCACAAATTTACTGGAACTGGTAAGCCCCTCCCCCACAATTTCTACTTCTGCAAACATACACGTCATGTACACAGCTTTTTCCCATCGTTCATTCCCATGCTGTGGAACTAGCCATTAAAGACCCCCTAGGCTAAATATCCATCAATGAATGTAGCCTCACTAGGGGTATGCTTCATGTTCATGTTCTGGAAAGTGTGGGTCTATTGCACCCACTAGCATAAGAGATCATTCCATAAGGCTATTAACACTCAATTATGAGTTTCCATCACATTTTTTTTCAGCCCATAATGAGGGAACTATTTTATTATTCATTATTCATTATTTGAATTTGCAGGATTTCTTTATTTCAACCTTAATATGACTCGAGTGAAGGAATTGACAAAATAAGATCAATATTGGGTCTACTCTACTTTAGACTCCTTTCTGAGACTCGTTTTCTACCAAAACTTCTAAAATCGATGAAAATGTGAAACTATTTTCAGATTTTTGGCCGCTAACAATGCCCAAAAATCATAGCGAGGGCGGTTGAGTCTTAAGAGCCTAACCAGAAAAAAATGGTACCAGTCCCCAAAGAGACAATCATATTGGTACCATACAAGAAACTATAGAGTAAAGGCACCATAACTTTTTGGTGAAATAGTTACAATAACTTTGTCATCACCTTATAAATAAATTTCAAGAGCTAAATAGCGCATTTAGGCCAACTGACACGTATATTCCATCAACTACATGTAGATGCACATACAGCACTTAGAAACTTCAGCAATTTTGAGCTTTATTGTTTGGTATCATTATCACTATTATTATATCAATGAAGGCAAGTTATATATATCCATCAACTACATGTAGATGCACATACAGCACTTAGAAACTTCAGCAATTTTGAGCTTTACTGTTTTGTATCATTATCACTATTATTATATCACTGAAGGCAAGTATAATTTGCAAAACAGCAGAATATTATATTTACGGCTATAGTATATCTATTTTTGTACCTACAGTGTAACCTTTCTCTGATTACAGTCGGTGTGTTTCTACAGACAACTGTTAAACGGTATTACCCGCTTTAAGTATCCAGAATTCCGGAAAAACCTTCCTGTTGAAACAGACGTGATACGGTTTATTGATAAACCGTATCTGACCAAATACAGTTTATCATAACCACCTTCCAGAGATGGTTATTGCCGTGTTAATCTGTTTAACTTTTCTGTAGAAACACACAACTCTGGAATGATCTAAGCTACACTATTAAAGTATGTCCCTCTGTAAATACTTTTAAACAAAATTTAAAAAAATCTTTACTTGCTCAATATATATAGTATATTTATGCAGTTATTTCAACAAATTTATTTTAGTAAACCAGACATAGGTTTTTAGTTTTGTTTAGATTTTTTTTCATTGTCTTATGTACTTAGTACAGTACATGTATATAACGTACTGATAATTATTTCGTTGCAATGTAGTAATTACTGTTGTGATTATACAGTATTATTGTTGTTTTACATGTAATTTAGAGTTAGTTGTTTTTAGTATATGTATGTAGTGTTATTGTAACGTAATGTTTGTAAGGGCGTTTCCCGCCGCAGGCCTCGAGCTTTTAGGGAAATACGCCTCCTTCCATTTCATTATTTATAATTATATTGTATTCATATGTTCATGTTTATGATTTGCAGGAAGGAAATAAATGTTATTTTGAATCTTGAATCTTGAATCTTAAAAAAAAGAAGCAGCCACAAATTAAGAGCTATTTATAGAAATGCAATGATGTGCCAACAGGAGGCCTGGGCATTGTACTTGTGTCAATTTTTTTAGAAGGCATTTGAACAATGAACTTTACAATGAACGAATTTGATACTTGATATTTGACACACTGTAATTTACCCTCATTAAAACATATCTCCAACACCCACTCCATCACAATCTGTTGACATTAACAAGTAGTTTGGCCTGCCTGTCAAGACATGATACCATGAGTTGACTCACCTTTCCAAGGAATGTGATATCATTATCAGTCTGAATCGACCATGAAAGAAACAAGGGGCATCCCCCAAAGGTATCTCAAGTACCCCCTACATTGGTGCGTCTACCAAAACATACTATTATCAATGCTTCAAGACTTTAATTTACCACTGAGGAGTCTCTTGCATAAATCATATAATAACATCAAACACTTCAGATATTCCCAGACACAACTTGAACATGAGTGAAGATCAAGTTACTAGTTAACCCAATTTCACTCTCATCAAATGATCCCAGATTGTCAGATTAGCAGAGTTTCATAATAATATGTGTTTCCACACCAAAAATTGATGCTGGTGAGTGGGAAAACATCAAAAATTTTGTCAAAGAAGGCAAGCAAGGATTTAATCTACATTGGGGAAATCTGTACCTAACCAGGCACTGTGGATACTGAACTTGTACAACTTTGATATCTTGGCTGTATAATTACATGTATGTTCATGTGAAGATGAATAAATAAACGGTCAAGAATACAAAAGTTACGAACAATTATGTTGGGCATCACTAATCACTATTCAACATCTATGAATAAATATCACTCTGATAATAAACATCAACCTGATCGTTATTTGTAACACTATTGTCTGTCCAGGGAGAATGATAAAACCATATATTTTCTCACTTTTTAACTGATTTATGGTCATTTTGAAGTGCAAATTTTTCAGAGCTTCATGTTTATACCACACGAGAAATTTGGATAGCATGAAAGACTGTGCAGATCTCTTTTTGGAAACTTTTAAATCTAACTTGGAAAGATTGTTTATCAGTGCCTTTAAGAACAGTTAAAATTGTTTTCTGTTATTCCATAATCATTTTGTTTGTTACTCTTGGAGTTTTTACTACACATTACCCCTTTAATGGATGCCTTTATCCCTCACCTACATACCAATGGTAAGCTGTTCTCTCCAACCATTGCCAACTTGTCATGTCCTATCACCTGACATATCTCCTACCCACAGTCATCTGACTGAGGCTGGTATGTCATTGGTAACTCATCTATGACCCCATTCATACACCTGAACTTAACCCGTTGGAGACTAAGTATGAGTTAACTCGTGTTGGAGTCTATGGAAAATATGTGTTATAGCATCCATGGTTATAGTGAAATCAAATCGTCTCCGACGGGTATTTTCTTTAGTATGGACCATGGTATGGACCAACTCTGATCACGAATTCAATCAAGACAAAACATGAGACTCCTTTCATATAGGACCTACAGTATATCATTGACAATGCCTTGATAGCTACAACAGTATGTGCATTTCATCAGTTGAGAATGCAAAGAAAAGTGAAGGAGAACAGTTCTCATTCTCCTACAACCATTAGTTTTCAAAGGAGTTCATAACACCACACAAATTCTATGGCATTAATGCCCTTTTCCTTCTAAGATTAGAGTTAACCTGTTGTCTCCGAGATTCTGAAAATCCCATAGTGTTAACACAGGGCACATCAGGTTAACTTAGTCAATGGGTTAACACCCTCTCACTTTATTTCCACTGTGTCTATGTACATGTCATCAGACAAGACGCAAAAGAAATTTGACAACACATGAGCATGAGCCAGCTGGGGAAGTCACTAACTCAATTCACATTCGTTCTTGATCCAGACTCAATCCACTTCTCAAAGTGGATAAAAGAATGCAGACTATAAAGTCTGGATCAAATCCAGATCAAAATATTCCAGAGTTTAGCTTTTTGATCCAAATACATTTTCCAGACCTGACCAGCTCAGAATGTCAATATGAATGGGGTCTAGGTTACATGCTGGCTGTTCCAATACCCATCCACAGAGATAAATGTTTGACATTACAAGACTAGACTTTGAAGTCACTTTGTCAGTTGGACTAGCATCTTGTCTCAAACCAAAGATATAAATCTACATTTTACTTGCAGTATCTGCCACACTGTTAAACTGTAACTGTCATCACACATCAAGTATTGCAAGAAAATGAAAATCACATACTCTAGCATTCTTTACACCATCAATCTTTGCCTTTGCCATTTTGGAATTCTCGTTTTCGATCATTCACATAAAGCACCTTCAGTGTAACAAACTTATAAATGCAGTGCACCATGAAAACAAACAAAATATAGTGTAAATCAAAAAAATCTACCCAGATTCAATCCCAAAATTCTCAAAAATTGAAATCAAAAATCTAAAACTGATATCAAGGAATGAAATTCAGATCTTTTCCTTTTCATGTGGTACACAGGGCATTTATATTTGGACACAGATGAATGCTAAGGGATCAATTTTGAGGAAACACACATATCAAAATGATTGACAATGTGGGTATATTAGGTTATACTGCATAATGACAATTGGTAATACTGTAACTAGCGGCATGTATATTTACCTATCATGGGAAATCTCGGCAAAAATGGGAAAGTTTTGGGGTATTAATAATATCACAGGTGTATCTAAAAAACATAATTGCAAAGAATTTCATTTTTTACTATTTACCAAATCTAAACTTGAAAAGAGACCTACAAACTGGATCATTTCCACTGAAATGTACCAAATCAATATGACCCACGAAAAGCATCACCTTATTACAATGGAAAAGTCACTGTTCACACCTTCTGAACAATACCAGCTCTTTCAGCCGACAAGGTGCCTTGATTTCGATGAGAAAAGTGGCCTTGAATGGTGCTCTTAGACAAACACATAATTTGGAAAATCATTTTTTAGCAAGCATATTGTATTCTATTATGATTGAGCAATATGAGCTGCCACTAGTAGTGAGGATTTTACTGATATATGCGTTGAAATTACAGTGTATGTGTGGTACAGTATAAAGTTTGTTTGTAATCACATTTTGCATTCAATATTAAGCAAATAAACATTGAAGAGAAATATAACACTGATAAAAATATCAATGTATTCCTGACAATAAAGAAAAAAAAGTGATATTCTTTCATTGATAAAATACTTTACCAACTATAACAAAACTGAAAAACATACACATCATTGTCTTGTGTCTCTTTTCTTTCATAAAAAGCACAACGTATTAACAATCAGCATAAAATGTCAACAACTTAACCCACAGGGGCTTTATGATATTATATTTCAACACATTATTTGTGCCTGTGTAAAATAAGTACCTTTGCAAATATAAAATATCCTGTCTTTTTTCCTTCTGCCCTCCTGTACCAGTTTCGGAAAATGGGCTTACCAGACAAATAAATTCAATTACAGAGGGATTAGTCCCACTAAGCTCCTAAATTTACAAACTGAACTCATTTTTATTAAAAAGAATATGTACCACAATGAATGAAATCAAACACCGTGAAGATTACCAAGGAAATAATATTATTCAATGTCACTGTCTATTGGGTTCCAATGGAACATCAACCAAACTATTACATTTACAATTTGTATACTGCCATTATACTCATTGACAGTGACTTGAACCATGGACCCTACATTAGGCCCCGAGTTTGTACAGTGTAGCTAGTAGACAGAAGCAACGGTACATGAAGAAGAAGTAGAAGTAGTAGGAGGAGGAAGCGGGGGGAAGGAGGAGGAGGGGGAAGGAGAAGGAGGAGGGGAGGAGGAGGAGGAGGAGAAGAAGAAGAAGAGGAGAAGAAGAAGAAGAAGAAGAAGAAGAAGAAGAAGAAGAAGAAGTAGAGGAAGTAGAGGAGGAGGAGGAGGAGGAGGTGCAGGAGGAGCAGGAACAGTAGAAGACGAAGTGATAAATCCACAATTAATGTACATTCTAATTTATGTTATTTGACAATAAATGTATCTTGGCAATTAAGTGAAATATTGTAATACAGTCATTAATAATTATTAATTTAATGATTTGATCATGTTTTCACACATTACATAATGTAGTTTCAGATATCATTCATGCAAATTTTGGGGATAGAAATATAGCATTCATCAGCTAAATTACATGTATGGTGAACTTGATATAATCATACAGGCATGTTATATTATCAATACTGCTAGTATTTTCAACTCTATTTTTTGTTTAATTTCGTATAATTGACTATTCTTTGTGAGATTCATTTGCAAATGTAATATTTTGCAAATAATGCCCAGTACTTTTTTAGCTTGTGTCCTGGGAATTTGTGACATTTCACTCAAAACTAATGAAATAAAATAACTTTAAAAATTTGGTTTTATTGCCTTGTAATCATTCTACACTCCTTCCAGATCAGCCAGTAGCTATCTCATCAACTGCTTCAGAATTACATCCAATGATATTAGAGTCTGTGACATGAAATCCCTGCTTCATCCATTCTCACATCCATAATGTAGTAATCAGCCCAGAATAGCAGCTAAAGAGTCTAATCTGGAGGCAATCATCACACATAAATCATTAGTCACACACCATAATGGGGATCATTAGTCGGATGATGAACATTAAAACTTGCTAAACTGCACTTTTAAATGGAAGTCACTGCAAATAGCACTCAAATCAATATTCACCTTTTTATGTTATGTATTTTATTACATTTTCATGTGTGAAAATGTGAAGACTGACTTTATATTTTTTTTCTGACCCCACCCTGATGCAAACTTCATCCATAACAAATTTAATAGCTTATGTCATGTTGTAAATGAGTAATGCAGTGTGAGTTGTTGGATACCTCATGGATGCAAAATTAACAAATGGTTTAGTATCAGTCCAGTGAGTCCACCAATACAGTCTTCACACTTACAGCCAAAGCGAACCAGTATTAATCACGATTGAGGTAAGATACTTTACATCCAAACTCGATTTATCCAACTTTTATTCACAGGTACCGCAGCTGGTATCTGCACTCATTTCCATGGTTTTCAATGCAATTTTATGCAATATCATCATTATGTTTTCTGTTTAGCAATCAAAAGAGCAGTGATGAGTTGTTAAAACACTCTTGGTTTGGACTTACATTGCTTCTAACAGACCAAATCAAATGTGGATCTAACATTTCCGGAAGTTTCAAATTGCTCTTTTAAGGAACCGGTCCCAATTTACTCTGGACCTAACTGCTTTGGCAATAGGCAGGGCTCGACACTAGCACTTGCCCGCTTGCCCGGGGCAAGCAAAATTTTGATCATGAAATGAGCAAAACATAAAAATCTTACCACAAACAAACAAAATATGTCTAAAATTTGGTGTTCAGTTAACTTAAAATACTAAATGTCATCATTATTTTGTTAATTTTACTCAATTTTAAGACTCTTAAAATTCATAAATCACATCATTTACAACCTTGAGAAATGAGAATTAACAAACAGTCAATATTATGAAAAGGCCTTATTGGTTAAAATTAGTGAGAAAAAAATGTTATTGATTATATAGTTTATTTTCGGGCAAGTAAATTTTTCACTCGGGCAAGTAAAAATCTGAAAGTGCTAATTTTACTTGCCCAAAGGGCAAGTTTGGAAAAAAGTTAGTGTGGAGCCCTGCAATAGGTATGAAAGTGATATTAGTCAATGCCTTTTCATTCATGACTGATTTTAATGAGTTTGTGGCCTTCAGACTTCACCCAGACAGTTACACAATGTATTTATTGGTTTAACATCCTAGAAGTCTTGAACCTTGAAATATGGGATACAAATGTTCTGGGACATCACAAAAGAATGTTGCTGCTACATTCCTCTCCTACATGTACTATCATGTGATTTGGATGAGTGATGGGGTCAGAAATACATCAAGGATACAGAAAGCCACCCTGGTGGGCAATGAATATGTTTGGCCTTTGCTTGAAGTTGGTCTTACTTTTTCTCCCTTCTTTTTAGTAGGGCTGGCAGATTAAAATCAAAGGGTTTATATTTTTGATTCAAATAATGATTTAAAACCATGTTTTGGCAGCAGGGGGGGGGGGTACCATTGATGTACATTACATGTAAGAAAGAATTGGCTTGTGTGGCAAAACTGATTAATGAAAAATTCTACTACCATATCAAAATACACTACAAACTGAAACTAAATTTTTTAAGAAAGAAACATAAGAATTGGATTGAGTGACAAAACTGGTAAATGAAAAAATTCTACTACTATATCAAAATGTACTACGTGTATATAAAATGAAACTAAAATTTTTACCAAAGCCAAATGACAAAGACAACCTTGTAAATTAAAGAGGGACGACATCCTAAAATAATGATCAAGAATGAGACCATACTGTATGGTACCACAATGTACAATCGTGTTAATCATGTGTATACATGTATGTGTGTGTGTATGTGTGTGTGTGTGTGTGTGTGTGTGTGTGTGTATGTGTGTGTATGTGTATGTGTATATGTGTGTGTGTGTGTGTGTGTGTGTGTGTGTGTATGTGTGTGTATGTGTATGTGTATGTGTGTGTGTGTGTGTGTGTGTGTGTGTGTCTATGAGTGAGCCTGTGAATATGTGCAGTATATTTCGGTAGGTGGGTATAATGTGTGTGTGGATATGTGTGTAGACATTTAAACATATTTGATATTTTGACTACAGACCGAAGAAACCGACTATTTCCTGGTACTTCCACAATATACAAACAAATGTAGCTTTTGATGGCGACAGGTATCTTCCATGTCTTTCCCAGATTTGTTATGTACACAGTCGTATCAACCACTAACCCAATGACTGCCCTCACTAAAACTAATATTGGAATGTCACTAAGTCAATACACAATCATTGTATGATCACTTCAGGACTCTCTAGCTTCAGAGCAGACTTCGCCACTTGACAGTTTTTAAATCGAGGGGCTTCGAGCAAACATCCATTCCTGTCGTTCCCATCGTAACATTTTATCTGCACATTTAATCAACAAATAGTGCTCCTTGTTAATAAAGTTTGGCATATCTGGTTGTTCTGATATAAAAAAAAAATGTCAAAAGAAACAGTCACTTGCCATAGTAGACTAGTTTACCCTGCTGAAATAACATACCGATACAATGTACAAGGAGCTTGATACAATGCAATCCAGTTTGCTCAGTAACCTTAACTCATTGAAAGAGTAAATTTAACAGACATGTAATGGCAGACCACTGAGCAAAAACACAAGCACATAAATCTACTTCAATGATGTAGGCCTAATAGATCATGTATATTGTAGGCAACTGATGATGATGATTCTAAATGTTAAATTATGTAATCTAATCATATTCATAATTTTTATCATGCATGGGTATAAATTGTCATCCTTCATGAACCCATCGGAGACTTCAGCACAAGTTTAGTTTGGCAATTTTTTTTTATTTGAAAGGTTTATGCCAAATGTCATATCACACAATAACAGATTCTGAATATCTTAAGTTTTTTGTAAATTAATAAATGAAATCTCTGAATGAAAAATCTTCAGGGGGGGGGGGGCCCAAGATTTTTCATTAATTAATTTTCAAAAATAAAGACATTCAGAATCTGTTATTGGTGTGATATGACCTTTCGGCATAACCTTTTAAGAAAAATCGCAAAAAACTAAACTTGTGCTTTAAGAACGAGATATCTTGGACTGGGGTCTACAGAAAATGTGCGTTGTATTGAAATCAAATTGTCTCCATCGGGTTTAGAATGACAAGCTTACATTCACTGTCAAATTCATGGGTCTTGAATATGTTAGGGACTGGTAACTCTAAACTAGCACAACTACTGCGAAAAATAATCTCCTACCACATGCACACATACAGTAAGAACAGACAAACCGACAGATGGCATACTGGTCGAACAGGATACTTCTAAAGTTTCTGATGTATGAATGCACAAAGCTTATTTTCTTTCAGTAGAGGGGACGTTCTTGTAGGGTGGGGTGTGGAACAGTTACTTCAACACTTCTGAAGGAGTCTAGCAAGTGAAGAGTAAACATGACCACCATCACCTCCCTGCTTATGTTATCACGATTAAATTACTAATACTATAATCTTTCTCTCTTACCGACATTTTGTCCTGACAGTGAATGCAGAAATATAATAATGTACACGTCATAAGTTCAGGTGGTTTTCACATGTGGAAAGGAAATGTTATGTTTATCCCGGCCTGTCAGAAATACTCAAATTGTCCGCATGGGGATGGATACACATAACTGGTGGGGCAACTGACGTATCTGCCTTAGGATAAATGGACCCGCTGTACAGGAAGTTATGAGGCAGAGACATCTTACAAACATCACGATGATACTCGATCAATGCGCAGGAGATGACTTTTTTTTCTTTATGAACTGTTTGTGGCAGGGTTGGCAGGTTTAAAAGAAGCATTTAAATCATTTATTTAATGTATGATTTATTCAATTGATTTTTTTTAACAAGTGATACAGAAAATAAGAACTAGCTTGGAAATTGGTCAGATTTCCACTGTGACAAAATTAAGATTTTTGTTTTTAAATTGAATAATTGAAGGTTTCAGTGTCTTAAATGACATACAGTAAATACTATAGAAATAAACCTTTTCCCATTTATGGGGTAGAATTGAGTTGATCATTAAAAAAGCATAGAAAATGATGTTTTGAAGAAAAAATATCTGCTTTTTCTGTAGTTGTTGATGATTTAATGTCACCTACCCTGTTTTGTGACTACAATGTTGAATTTGTTTTAAAAAAACACATTATTTTAAGATGTTAGAATTTGCAAATTTGCACACAAAAAAGGATGTACACCTGAAGAGGCTAGGAAGTGATGAATTGCCATTTAAATAACTGATTAATCTGGGGGTAAATTTTAAAAATTGTATGAAAATTAGATAAAGTAATATAGTACCAAAAACATAAACCTCCTGGTCTACAATTTCAGTATGGCATGGAATGCTAAGCAAAAAGTTCATGCAGCAAATTTCTTGTTTATTTGCTTAAAAACATGCACAATTATCAATCCTCAAAAAACACAACTGAAGAAAAGATCAACATGATGTGTTATGATGACATTACCATATAACCCTTGCTGTGATTCCAATACAAGCTCCTGTACAACACCCTGGTATACCCATTACCAAACATGACAGAAGGGTGCTCTACAGCCGCAACCCGGGTAGGTCATGGCGGCAACCTATTCTCACCATCTCTATTGTTTCTGTCTTATTAATCTAACGAGCGAAGTGCCAGCATGGTTAGACTAAATTGAGATGAGACACACGATAAATCACTTACGGCACGGTAAAAAGAAACATATTTTCCCATCACTCTAATGGATGTTATTGGTGGTGGATAAAGTATGTAGAATCCATCCATGTGTGTGACATTTTCATACTGTGTTGAATACATAATTGCCTTGTTTTTACAAGAAGTACAATAATGTTGTGTTATACACAATGTCCAATAAGATTATTGAAAAAGTGTTGTAAATGATAATTACTTTTTTTCTAGTGTGGACATCACTGCATTTAATAAGGGAAATGGCAAGATTGAAAGTAGTTTGTAATTTACTGCACACTACTCCCAGAATCAAGTATACTGTTAAAGTTTCTCCTGTGAAAATTTTATTGTCATACATTTATTCTTTGTTGTATAATTATTATCAGACAGTGCTGTGACGGTGAAATATGTTGTGTAGCTTTCTTTGAGATCAATTCTATCAGAGCTAGAGACTAATTCAATATCAATAAATTAATGCTTGTTTCTCAAGTAAACAAATTCAAGTCAAATCCATCCATTCTGAACACTTTAGTCATACATGTACATGTTTCAATTCATTTGGTTCTTGAGACGTTTTTTACTTTTTCCAATCATGTCATTGTCATTTTACCCGGTGAAGACTAATTGATTTTGATAAATTCAGACCCCAGCCCAAAATATCTCAGGATTTAGTCTTCAGTGGGTTAAATGAAATAATTTAGATAATTATTAACTTCTTTTTATATTTTCAGAGGATATGAACTGCAAACAGAACAAGTTACAGTTTACACTGGATACATTGCAGCCCAGTGGAAATGGAAACAAACTGCTGACAGTTTGGAGTTGTTAATGTGACAGGAGAAAAACGAGGCCATAAATACAAGAGATGGGATCCAGCCCACCAAGTCTAATGTTCCAGCCAAGGGGTTGATTAATGTGGATGTTTGGATTAAAAAAATCCTCATGACATGTATCCCTTAAAGGCAATATTCCTGATTGCATAGGTGGGGGAACATTCATTTTGAGTGTTGCCATGTAGCAGGGAATTCACAAATTAAGCACAGTTAAAGGAAAAGTTTGTCCATACATTAATGTTGGTGAATTTGACCAAGAATATTTCCAGAAATCCAACATTGAAAGTTTGAACAAATTTCGAGAAGCCGTTTAAGATTTGTGATTTATCAAAAATTGAAATAGGCCTACATGTGAACGTGGCTCTGCTAATCAGAGCAAAACAACTCTTGACTGAGTTTGTCGGGAAAAATCTACATTAATGTCATGTCCATCTGACCAAAACTTGATTACATTTTGTAAATAAAGTGTTTATTTTGAGGGGACGTGTTTGAATCTGAGCATATTGAAATTTCCTATGGCTCCTGGAATTAAAAAAGAACAACACTGTTAAATATAAATGTTCAAGTTGGTTTCCATGATATTTGCTCCGATGGCAATTCCTTCAATGACTATTGCATAATACACTAACCAGCTAATCTCAACTTTAATCCTACATGTACCTGGAACCCAACCCAAACATGTAGTTCACTTCTTTAATGTCTCCTAGAAGCAAATCCAGAACTCCGTCTTTAAAAGGACTGTCACTTTCATTTCCTAATTTGATAATTATCCAAACATTTGGCCTCATCCATCCAGTAGACATCACATGGAATTATTAGACCTTTAAATATTCTTCTCTCACAGTCAGAGAAAGACTGTTGATACTTCTCATGAAGTGTGGAGTACCATTAAAGACACTTCATAATATTGCGGAAGCCCCGTTTAAAAACTTGCCAAACTTTGCTATCTGACAAATCTGACAGTATTTGAGTGGACAAATAAACACCCTAGAACACAGAACTTCAGACAGTTACAGTATATTGTTACTTGTAAAAT
>JZLH01S0412207.1:48411-59635 GCA_001188425.1 Eucidaris tribuloides | reverse complement strand
GGAACGGCATGGTACGATTGCTGTAGCTATTACGACTTGCATGTTACGGTTAGGTCGTTTGAAATATATCCTTTTGTGGATGACTTATATCAACGTGCATTATACTAAAGCCTGTGCTGATAGTTGTGATGTAGTTTAATGCGATTCAGTTAAAATGGCGTCACAAAAGCACCGCACTTAAACCACTGATCTAGTGACTTAAACTGTTGCTTCCAGTGAATGTTGGATAAACGATCTCGCGTTGGATGAGACTTTTATTTCGAAGTGACAGTATAACTATAGTGGATCGTCATGTCGCGGAGTGCTATCGAAGCGTTGAGGAACCCGCAGCCCTATCCGGCTCCATCAGATTCATCGAATCCGCCCAGTCGATCACGGACGCCGACATCTATCCTGGAACTTACGAACCCTAAACCATATCCCAAACCTACCACACCTACAGCCGCCAGACCTACCACACCAGGATCCGATGCTCCGAGTCGGCCCCGTACCCCGACGTCCCTCGCTCCGAGTAGCAGACCACGGACTCCCGCGTCGAATGCTCCTAGTAGACCAAGAACGCCTGCGTCCATTTTGGAACTGACTAACCCGAAACCATATCCAAAAGCTACAACCCGTAACGACGATGTTCCTCTTGTCAAGCCAACTCCCCAGCGACCGTCCCCGGCCAAACCCGCCAAGACGTACCAGCAGCGAGACGCCGACAAACCCAAGGGGAAACGCCTGACCAAGACCAAGAACACCCCCCGTCCGTCTTCCAGATCCACCACACCCGTGAACAGTGACACTGAAATCACGTCTTTCAAAAGTCCAAGTGTAAATGCGGCCTTCGATGGACCACCTTCAAGGTCCAGCACCCCTCGTGAAGAGACCAAGAAGCCCATAGATTCTAAACCACATCCATCTCCAAGAACGACGAGTCTAGATGGAAAAGTAACGGCACGAAAGGAGAAAGAAAAAGAGGTATTCTTATCTATGATATTAAGTTCATTCCTTACATTTAAAAACCCATTTAAAGAAAGAGATATATTTATACACAACATAATATTTATTTGATACCGAGCGTTTTTGTTTGTGTATTTTTTATTTTTATTAAAGATCATATTTTTTATTTTTAGTTTGGTAAATATATTGATTTCTATGTACACTTTCATTCAAATGTTTTAAACAAATATGATTATCACATACATTGTAGATAAATAGAATATAAATTATAACAATATCTACAATAATGTATCATGTTCATTATATATTAATTGATTGACCAATTTATTTTGCATTTCTCAAATCAACATAACAAAATATATGTAATGCATAAGTAAATACAACTCGAAATTATGTATACTTTGACAAAACACAATATTTCAACAAAATACAACATACCAAGTATTTACAAGACAGAAAAATTCAGAAACCACTATCTTGAGCATGAAGCTTGATGGTGATAGTGGCCTCCAATTAATAAAGAAAAAAGAAAGAAAATAAAAAAATAAAAAATAAATAAAAAATAAATAAATAAATAAATAAATAAAAAAAAATAAAAAATAAATAAATGAAATAAATTAAGTAAAGATGAGAGATTGGCAGGATACAGAAAAATGAGAGATGGAAAGGTGACGGAATAACCTACTTTTTTGATTTAGGTGATTTTAGGTTCAGCAATTTTATAAACAGCATTATCTTTATACTCTTGGATCATTTAAACTTATCGAAAAAATATTTTAGTGCTCCAGCTCTCAACTTTTGGAACGATCTTTTGCCCAACATTAGGGTATGCCCTATTCTTGATATCATCAAAAAGACTCTTAATAAAATCCGTTTTCTCTGTAATGTTTGTTTTTCTGTTATATCTTAATGGATGTAAGCGCTATGGTACCTTTTTTGCTCATAAATACTCATTATTATTATTATTATAAAGGTAATTTCTTTGATTGCGATAAAAAAGATGATTAAGATAATTGTTGCGTATGAAGGAAGTATATGACTTCCTTTGCAATGCAAAATTACATTGGCTTGATTAAAACATTTTCAGTAAAACTCCAAAAAATCCACTGCAAAGAGAAATGCTTGAAATATAAATTATGGTAATTCGTTATTTCTAGCAGTTTATGAAAAAAGCAAACAGCAAACAAGCAAACAAACAAACATGAATCAATATCCACATATCTAAACAGTACGTCAGGTGTATGAGTCATTCAATACACACACACACACACACACACACACACACACACACACACACACACACACACACACACACACACGACACACACACGACACACACACGACACACCACCACCACCACCACCACACACACACACACACACACACACACACACACACACACACACACACACACACACACACACACACACACACACACACACACACACACACACACACACACACACACACACACACACACACACACACACACACACACACACACACACACACACACACACACACACACACACACACACACACACACACACACACACACACACACACACACACACACACACACACACACACACACACACACACACACACACACACACACACACACACACACACACACACAGAATTTAAGTGATAATAATTACAATAATAATAACGTCTTATTTACCCAGGGTAGCCACTTCAGTCACAAAGACTGCTCTACCAGCGGGCCCTGCATAACATAAATGTTATTGATGAGTGATGAGATGATTTTTCAGTTAGAAAGAGCTTATATTTTCCTTAAAATGTATTAAGTGATGGATTATCTCTTATACTACTTGCTAGATTGTTAAAAAAAAACCAGGACCTTTGTAGAAATTTTGAAACTTTGGTTGTAATAATGAGGAAAATGATAATTAGATGCTAAACTTGTATCATAATTATGAATATTACAACTCAATGAAAATAAGAAGATATATGGTGAGGTATTTGGTGTTGTGAACAGAGAAATATATAAATTGCAACGTTACATGTATAATGATTCAAATCAGAGACATTCAGAATATTCACTTGGGCAAAGAGTTGCCTCGTATGTGCAATAAAAGAAGAATGAGAAATTATTCGGACAGTTTTCTTTTGTTGGAAACATTCTTGAAAACATGCAGATTGCATTTCCTCTGAATCTTAAAATGTTTCAAAATTTCTGAAAGAGTATGTTTTCGGCGAATTTTTTATTTGATTCAAAGTTATATACATTTTACTACTATGGCATAAAATGATGTTTACAAACAAGTTCTGTTTAGGAAAAGAAAACCTGATTCTTATTGGTGTATACCATACGTTTAAAGAACTTTCCAATTTGTCATTTATTTGTAGAGGAGGGGGAGGGAAAAGTAGAAAAAAAGTGACAAATTTTGGCGCGCTCTGCGCGCAAAATTGCAGTAAAACACATAATAACTGTTTTACTCGCAAAGCGCGCGAAAAAATTGAAGATTGTGTAATAGAAGTAAAATGGTCTTGTAGTGCCTTGCGCTGCTTTTTAAACATAGATTTTTGCAATTTGTCAGTTTTTTCGGGGGGGGGGGACAATTATGTTTGCCCACTATTTTCATCGGTGAGTTTATTTATTTATTTATTTATTTATTGAGCTTTATTTTTAGCAGGGTTACCCCATCAGTAGTTTGATACTGTTATTCTCGGGGGCCCTGCATCAACGATATACATGTAACATACATGTAAAACAAATACAATATAATACAAAAAAACAAAAAAAAAGAGAGACCATACACATTCATATAACATAGGTTCCTCATAGAATATCTAAAATATAACAAAACATAATATATAGCCTTTAATAGCTAGTAGACTTCCACTTTGGTCATTAGAACATTAAATTATTATTATTAATTAATTAACATCAGTTAATAAAATGGCACAATTTTTGGCACGCTTCGCGCGCAAAAGCAAAAGTATAGGCTCATGCAAAGCGTATTTTTGCATTACGTTTTAAGAATTTGTCAATTTTGGGAAGGGCAAAAAGAAAATATTTCCAAATTTTTGGCGCGCTGCGCGCGCAAAATTGCAGTTATATATATGCTAACATTTTTCTCGCAAAAGCGCGCAAAAATTTGAATATTATGTGCATATGCAAGTTTAATTGTTTGTAGTGCCTTGCGCTGGCTTGTTAAACATATATCTTTTTAATTTGCTAGGGTTTTTTTTTTAGTGGGGGGCAAAATAATATGTTTGTCCCAATATTTTTATTGGCGTGGTAATAAAATTGAAGATTGTGTAAGTTTGTTTAAGTGCCTTGCACTGCTTTCTGAAAATAGATTTTTACAATTTGTCAGGGTTTTTTTTGGGGGGGGGGAGGGAGGGGACAAAACAATACGTTTGACCCAATATTTTCATTGGCGAGTTAATGAAATGGCACAGTTTTCTGCGCGCTCAATATGATCAACCACTCATACGAACAGAAACGGGAAAATGCACCTTCCCATAATGACTTACAGAAACAGAAAAAAGAAGGAAAAGAAGTGGAATAATATATATATATAAATAGATAGATAGAGGGGGAGAGATAGATAGATAGATAGATATAGATAGATATATATATATGTATATATATATATATATATATATATATGATATATCAGCACCCCCGGTGAAAAAAATCGTTCCCAGGGCCCTGGTAGGTACAATACACTCTGTGAAATTGGTTAACTAATTGGTTTTCTGATTTTCGTAACAGAAACCAGTCTAACTGTCTAATATGTTATCCGCCTTTCAGTTTTAAAATAAAAATGATTCACATCCACGCTATAATCCACGTACATGCAGTCCTGCAAAATGTATGAAAGTCGTCGATACATTACGCTCAACTTGTTAGTTGATTCTTGATTGAAATCTGCCCATGCAATAGATGGAACTTCCCAGAATGGTTAATAATTATAGGTGCGACGTGACATTTTGTACGAGTTTACGTACTCACTCGTTAGCCTCGTCGAGATTGAGTGGTGAATGATTGTTTCTTTCTCGGCAAAATGGAGGGAGCATAGAAAAAATACCTAGTGACAGGTATTGAAATAATGTAAAAAGTAACAAAAGTGTATATATAACACTTGGACTTACATTACTCACTTTTGTGTTGATTTTCGGCATTGAAGGTGTGCGTAGTTTCGAATTATTCGCTTTTTGCAGAGTATAACACTTATAGAACACGAACCTACACAAAAATCAAGTAACAATCGTGACAGTATTAAAACACTTCAAGAGTTCGAGTTATATTTGCAGGTGATTGACGCTTTGGAAAAAGAAATATCACTAGCGATTCAAAGCGGTTTCCCGTAAAAGGTTTGTTTAATAGAGGGGAAAAAAGTTTTCAATATTTCAACATTTTGTTTTACTAGACTGTACTGTAGATTTTTCACTAACATACCTTTTCTACCTCATCGGGTTTTCAAGGCTAAATCTTGGAAGGTATTTTTCTTTGAAGGGAAAAAGTCATGTACGCTCTTTTGCGGATAAAATCAGTGTAGGTATTTTTGGTTGTCATGCTCAGATAAATGTAATTTTATGTCCATTGTTATTTCATTAGCACACGAAAATTAAATAATTAAAAGTCAAATCTCGTAAGCAATCGGCTCTGACAAAAAATTGTGAAATCTTCAATTTTAGAACTAGATTAGTGGCATTTTTATTTAAAGTAAACCATAATTATTTAAAATTATATATCTACATTTATTAGACCGAGTTAAAACTCTTTAAAAATGTTTCCGATCAGAATGTCAAGTTTTCATATGTACCGGCGTTGCATGTAATTTGTACCATGTACAAACACTGGAATCACATACTTTCACTTTCTGGAGACTAGTGTTACCACAAGTTTGGGAATATTTTTATTAGAAATATGACACGAAGATTACCCAGTTTTGCAGACTAACTTTTTAGAGTCGTTTTATGAAGCGGACTCAGACTCTTTTTTATTTACAGATTCAGCGTAATGTTCTCTGTTCTGTTTATTTGTCAGAGCCAAATGACCATGACCTCTCCAAGGCTTAGCAATTGAGCAATCTTGGCGTCATTTCCTTCTGAAAAGATTCTACATCCGTTGAAGAATGACTACATTTGGTCTAATGAAAGTGAAAGTATGCGTCATGTTGGGGGGGGGGGGGGTGTTAGTTTTGTTCTATGCTAAATAAGATTTTTTTTTTTTGGGGGGGGATATTTCAAAACCCTCTGCATTCCAGGGGCACTTGTACCCCCCCCTTTTGTGCTGAAACTAAAATAAGCGTGTTAGCCATTTTCTGGATTATTTTGTTTATATACAATTCCTCATTAACTTAAAATGTAATCGACAACAAGTCTTCTTCAACACATCAGTTTCTTCATAAGGAAAAGGAATAATTTGTAGTCAGTACAGTGACGTCAAAAATTAGAATGAAAGAAGTATGAAATGACAGCTCTCTCTCTCTCACACACACACTCTGCGAGCAGGTGTGCCGTCAGGACCCAACTGAAAGGGAACCGGTGCGCCGCGCGCCGTTAACACACAAAGTATTAACCAATGCAACGACTTATAAGCCTGTTAGATTGCAGGAGATTGCGCAATTATAAGATCAAGCATGTTCATTGTTTTTATGAGGGTTGAAAATATCCCTCCTACACACACCTGCATGTATTTGAATTGAAATTGCTTTTTTTCTTTCTCTGGGTATAAAAAAATCGCTTTCCATTGGACTGTGACAATACATTGCAGAAAAACATCACCTAAACAATTGCATCATTACTTTGAGCCCTAGCTTCCTGGCAGGAAGCGGGGCTTAGTCTTACTTTCTTCCAGTCTGCCCATTTTCTTTGAAAATGACTTTCAGCAATTTTGTGTTTTATAAAAATTAAAGACACTAGCTAACATTGTGGAACGTGAATAAAAATAATAGTGGTTAAATTGGCAAAATAAACATCCTAGAAATCGAAAGTTTGGAAAGTTATGCTGCCACTGTCATGGTATGCATGAATACACATTTATTGGTCAGGCTGAGTATAAATTAGTCAAACATATAGCACAGTATTCTATGGGAGGAAATAGACAAGGTCAGGGAAAAGGTCACACTGAATACTTTACATTTTTACTCTTTTAAAGCCATGGGCGTAAATCCGTTCCGAGGAGTGGGGGGATGATCGATGAAATTTCCAAATTTTGGCCCAAAATTTTTGGGGACACCCCAAAACCAAGGGCTATTTCTTGAAAAGGTAACACCTACAACGTGCAAAAATACCACTATCTCTACCCTAAAATTGGCATATAGCTTTTATTGTGATTACATTTTAGACCTTTCACAAATGTGTTTCTCGATCTTTTGCTGTAATATAAAAAATACTAGATATCATATAGCATTAGATTTTGCAGTTGGGTTTCATGGCCTAATCAAATGAACGAGCGAGCGAGCGAGCGAGAAAATTTTTAGGACATGTGACATGGTGTCTAATAACATCTTATAAAAGTGGAAAATGTTTCTGAAATGTCTCAAATTCAGAGACTGAAAAAACCTCCAAACGTAATATATGAAAAATTAGCGAGCGAGCGTAGCGAGCGAGTCTGAAAAAAATAAAGTAAGTTGCTCTAAGTCGTTCCAAATTCGGGACACAAAGTAAAGAGGAAAAGGAGGCATTTTAAAAAACAGTATCACTTATACAAAAGGCGGTAGCGGCACCTAAATTAGAACAGGTGCCTCTAAAATGTGAAAAAAGGCCATTGTCACAGGGGAGGCTTATCAGAGGTTGGAAAAATTGACAATTGCTAAAGAAAACGATTACGCTCCTTATGTCCTCATGTGAAAATATCTGAGTTTGTTTTCTACATTTTGTTGATAATAAGATGTTTGATTAGGCCTACATTTTGCGTTATCTGTGGTCTGAATAGGGATATGGATAGAATGCCCATTTGGACCAATAGAAAACACGTTAGTAATGAACATGAATGAGAGATTTAAACTGGAAACATCAGGATATTCAGATAACAATATCTTTAGCATTTAAAAAATATACAAATGTTAGTAATAATTGAATTAACACAAAAACACTTATTAAAAAGTGGAGGTATATTTGTACAGAACATCCCCCTCCTTCCCGAAAAGTGGTGGGATATATCCCTCAATCCCCCTCCTTCCCGAAAAGTGGTGGGATATATCCCTCAATCCCCCTCCTTCCCGAAAAGTGGTGGGATATACCCCTCAATCCCCCTACGACAGTGTTCTTTAATTCGGGCAGTTGGGATTGCTGGTCTCTGCATGTCTGCCAGTATAATACTTCATTATAAAACCAATGTTTGAATAAATATCAGTTAAAAGTCGGAAATATACACATTTTCAAAATGGTCGATTATAACTATCATGTAGTGGAGACTACCTCGAAAAACGAGGCCATATACGCAGGAATTTTCCGAGCCGAAATGTTCAAATTATTGAGGGAAAGGGCAAGTGAGGGAGCGAAGCGACTAAGCCAGGAGAATTTTGAGTTTTTTAGAATTAAAATGGGAGGATCTTAGCATTTTAAAGGCATTTCAGGTGAAATTCTCGCTATATAGCACTTTTATCAATGATTAATTAATAAAAATATATATATTTTTTTCTCGAAAAGTGGGGGGGGGGGATGATTGTACAGGCCATCCCCCCCGCCTCGAAAAGTGTGTGTGGGGGGGGGGGAATATAACCCCCGCATCCCCCCGGGATTTACGCCAGTGTTTAAAGCGCTAAATGATCAAAGTACAATATTTTCAGGGCTTCATTTTAGACCAAATCAAAGACACTTAGAGCATGGAGGATTATGTAGCTCAGAGTTTTTCTTTGTGTGTGTTTTTTTTAACCGTGGTGATTGTTAACTTGTGTCTTTAATGAAATTCATAATGTTAACTTCAAGTTGGATGTTGGATTCATAGTTTTGAGTTGCCACCCCTGTTTGAAGTCGAGGACCTTCTTTTTACTATCTTCACGTTTTATTTGATTTTATAATCTAATAAATCGATTTGATGAAAAAGAAACTATGAATGCAAAATTTAGTTCCCAGTATTTGGAAAATATTGGAATTACGTGCACTTCTTCCTGTATCGTAGGGGAATATTTGCGGCACATGGATAATCAATTATTACCTACTGAATCCTTTCGACTATACATGTACCTGGACTTTTTGTCATATTGAATGGATCTGATACTAATTTTATTTAAGCCTAATATGCATCGGTGATTCGTCTCGCATACAAATCATCCTCGATTCTGAGGTTACCATGGACTCTGCTTAAAGACACAGGCTAACATTGTGGAGCTTCAAATAAAAAAAAATGTCAAACTTTGCGATCTGAGCTACATAGTAGTGTTTGCATTAACAACTAAACACCCTAGAATAAAAAAAAGTTTGGAAAGTTAAACTGCCAATGGCGAGTTATGCATGAGTAAACAATTAAAACTCGGGGCGAGTTTAAATAGCGTATGTGTACACACAGTAAGTCTATGGGAGAAAATGGGCAGGTGAATCCTATCAACTGACGATTTTCACTTTTTTAAAGCACTAAATAATCATTTTGAAATACAATTATTTCAGGGCGTCATTTTTAGACCTCATCAAAGACACTGGTAGCATGGGGAATCATGAGGCTCAGAATTTTTTAACTGGAAACAATTTTATACAATGTCTTTAATAACCACGATTGAACCAACCAACCAACTAATCACATTATTTTGTCTGTCAAATAATGCAGTTTTACACATCGGTTTAAACATAAGTTACACCCCCCCCCCAAAAAAAAGATAGTAAAAATGAACGAGGGGAAAATATTCCAAGCTGTCACGCTTATGTTTCGTGACTATAGCAGAGCATCAGACGGAGGATGTTGGATTTGGTGCATAGGCACCCATGTTTGAAGCCGTGGACCGTCTTTTAACGGACTCGTTGTTGTTGCATCATTAGACATGCTCGACATCCCCTTTACGAAATTACTTTTAGGCTGGCCAGAACATGAGGAGATGTTATCCATTTATTGATAAAGGCATTGCCCAACAGAGCTGCCATTGCGCAGACCAGAAATGCGACAACCACGCTCTCCTGTGCAAGTTACCATGCTGAGAATCTAACCCCAAAGGTCTGTTGGTAAATCGGAGTGACAATACAGAAGAATTTGATACCTAAGTTTAAAAAAGCCCAGACGTTTTTTAATTTCGAGTGATCCAACATACAAAGTGGATTTTTGTGAATGTTTGTTTGTTTGTGTGTGTGTGTGTGTGTGTGTGTGTGTGTGTGTGTGTGTGTGTGTGTGTGTGTGTGTGTGTGTGTGTGTGTGTGTGTGTGTGTGTGTGTGTGTGTGTGTGTGTGTGTGTGTGTGTGTGTGTGTGTGTGTGTGTGTGTGTGTGTGTGTGTGTGTGTGTGTGTGTGTGTGTGTGTGGTGTAGGTACGGGGGGGGGGAGGTGCTTATGCATCCGAGACACACCCCCTGTTTAAAGGTCTGTAGCAACATAGTCGAAATATCCGGTCACGGTTTGATATATAATCAATCTGCTCTGCTCACTTATTTGAATTCATGTACCTACTATAAGTTTGTACGCAGCACAATGAAGAGACAAGAATGCACTGTTTTGTTGCTGTTCCTCCTGTTCACGATGGGTAAGTAAAATTTGGTTTTTCCGTTAAATCCCATTTGAACAGAACTAAACAACAGAAAAACTTGTACCTCACAATAAGCGTCACGGCTATTTTTATGGTAACGAAAACGAAATAAAAATAAAACTTGCTGTGACCGCTTGGAAATTGTTCTTATACTAATCGCCATAGTTGTACTGTAAGCTGTGTTGTCTACGGATGCAGCGTCCCAAGCCCTTGTATCATAATTATAGTTAGGTGGGTGTTGTTTGTTTTTGTGGATTTGAAAGTAAGTATAAGTTCATATTCAGGAAAACTTGTCAATCAACCTGTTTCCAGAATTTATCTGTTTACCTTCTTATATCTTCAACGATACCAGCGTATAGACAAACAAACGTAGCGGGTAAGCGACAGACAGTGGTTATGCTCTGCAGATTCTGTAAACTACGCTGTTGTAAAATTTACAGTGATAAACTAACATATCAATAATAGTTTAATAAATGTAGTTTCTACAGTAACGTAATGCAAGCCCGTACGACACGGATGTGCTGTGGGTGATGCAGCACCGTGTTTATTTCTTCAGTAGGTATTCAACTTTCGCAAGAATGGTGACTAAGTGGGAAATATGGATTAGTTGGACTTGGATAAAAAAAAA
>JZLH01S0412195.1:23874-39021 GCA_001188425.1 Eucidaris tribuloides | reverse complement strand
CGCCCTGTCCTATCACTCGCTTGGCTGTAGATAAAATATGTCGCAGCCGTTACCTGCAGTTCTACCATTGGCCTCATTCGACCGTTGTATTTTCTGCCGAAACATGCGAAATTATAATCGCGTCCGCGTCGAAACTACAGTCCACACAAGGTTAAACTTTTATCGCTCTACTTTTGTCGCCTCGAAAGTCCAGTTCACACACATGTAAAACTTCTTGCTCAATTCTTTTTTTGCTTTCGCCAGATCTAAGTTTTTGGATATGTGTTGTAAATCTTGCTTTTTTGGTCGGCCGGCGGCAGAGGGGCAAGGCATAGGGGCCTCATCATACGGGGGCGACGTGAAATGTCCGTTGTTGTTGCTGTTACTAGGCTGTGTGCTGTGATTGTGCCTCCCATCACCTGTCGCCGCCAAGGCTTCCTGGCCAAGGCGCGCTCCTCAGGCCCCGATGCTCGTCTGTGCGTCCCGGCCAGCGTCGTCCCCCCCCGGGACAGGGGGCCAAGCGAGAGGTAACGTGGGGTGCGTGCACCAGCGCGGGTGGCCTGGGCCCGAGGGCAGGTGGTTCCCCCCATTTTCGTGGCGCGTGGGGCAAGGCGGCGCTCGGGGGAGGGGTTCGCCTTAAAGGCGCACCCTGCACTAGGCAAGGACCAGGTTACCTTAATTTTCAGAGGGCGGCTGCAAACGGCCCCCGTGCGCGTGGGGGCCAAGGGGCTTGTTTCACGGCGACACCTGCTAGCAACGGACGTGTAACTCCAAGTCGAGCGGCTACTGCAACAGGCGGTGCTGCGGGAGGAGGGGCGTGTCTTGCAATCCCCCCGTTTGTGCATTGCGGGAAAGGGGTTGCCCCTTAGGGGCGTATGCCTCCCTCCCTCGAATGAGCCTTAATTCGGAAACGAGATCCACAAAAACATCACGGGAGCTTGTGGTCGCGCAGGGTCACAGGGGGGTCCTGCTTAGAGCACTACTTTATCGCTAGGCACTCTTATGGAAGGGTGCTCTTTTCGGCGCAGCAAGATCCACAAAAACATTCACGGTGCGTTGTTCGGCTCTCGCCGCCGGGGGAAGGGGGATGCTTAGCAAGGACAGCTTAACAGTCCACGACGGGTGATGCAACAGGCGCATGGTGCGGGCGAGGCGTCTGTCGGTTGCCCCCCCCCCATTTCGCTGGGTGCGGGAAAGGGTGAAGGGGGAAGGTCGGGACACGGGGACTCGCTAGCAAAGGACAAGCTTAAAGTGATAGGCCTAACATTGTGAGAGCCTGTCATTAAAAAACTGTCAAACTTTCGAATACTCTGCAGCTACACAGTAGTGTTCAAATGGCACAGCATAAACACCCCTAGAATTACAAAGTTGGAAGTTACAATCTGCAATTGGGCTCAAGTCTATCACCATGAATAAACAATAAAACTCGCGGACGCGGTTTTAATCTAACCTACGGTGTACACACAGTAAGTCTATGGCGGAAATGCCGGCAAGTGATCTGCGCATTCAACTTACGCATTTTCACTTTTTCTAAATTCACTAATAATTCATTTTTAAAAAAAATTTTTCAAGGGGCTTCATTCTCCTAGACCTCCATCAAGGACACTGGTAGCATGCGGGAATCACTTGCGGCTAGACTCTTTTTAACATGTGCGTTAAATGTTAGCCAATACCTTTAAGCTCCCAGCGCGCGCGGTTGCACCGCAGTCGTGTGGGTGCGCGGGAAGGCGGCCGTGGACGGAACCGGGGAGTGGACCGGGCAAGGGCGTTGCACTTAGGGACCTGCCAGCCAAGGATCTGGCTAAAGTCCGGGCGCTGACTGACAAGGCGGTCGGGTTGAGCGTGGACTAGGGGTTGGAGCGGCAGGCGCGTTGCTCTAGGTGGCCGGTAGCAATGGAACGGTTAAAGTCGCGCGGTGCCAATACAGGCCGTGGCTGCGGGATGAGCGGCCCGGTGGTTGCCAACTCCCCCCCCCCATTTGGTGGCGTGGGAAGGGTTACTTAGGGGCGGTTGCACTCCCTCCCTCTCAGATGAGCCTTAATTCGGAAACAATCACAAAACTTATCACGCGTTAGTTGTGCTGGCAGCGCAGAGGGCCCAAGGGGGGAATTGCCTGCTATGGCAACTGCTTCAGCAACGGACAGAGTACACACGTCAGGCGGCGAGCCGCACCAAGGGTCAGGGACCCTCGATAGGGTGGTCCCTGCCCCACCCCTCCCCCCCCGCGCTCCTACACCACTGAAATCTGTTTTTTTTAATGAAATTTTGGCCTTCGGCTGGGCGCCCACCCTTGTGTAAAGCTGACTCATTATGCAACCAGGATTACGGTTATGGGATATGCGTCCAAACCATTTTTTTCTGTGCTGCCCCACGCGTGCCCCCCAACAAAATTATAGTAAGGAAGCCTAAAAGCGCGGCGCCGGGGCGGGTGTCATTCCGCGCTAAAATCCAACACTGCATTCCCTCTCCTCCTCTTCCCGCCAGGCCCTGATATCAAAAGGCGCCAAGGGCGCGGGTGTTTGACCATGTCATAGTAACTACCCCGGATCACACACTGTATATGTCGCCAGTTTCCTTCTTACGCACGATCGGAAAACTGTAGTCGCCTGCCCCCCATACGCAACCGTTTATTGCCGCGCGGTGTTGACCGCCGCCTGCGCCGCCCGTCCGAAATTTATGGACATTGCTGGGCATTCGGACGCAAAAAAACATCGCGACTACCTCCGCCCCCCCTCCCCCTCCGCGATTTAGAGCGGTTGATCGGGCGAGCTGGTGCTGTCCGAAAAAAAAAGGATTTTGTGTTATGCATGTGTATTGCGCCCGCCCCTCCCCCGAAAAAGAAATAAAATAAAATAGAACAAAGTAAAAGAAATTGCCCTCGCCGGCCTTGCACCTATCAAAACTTTCCACCAGCCCGGCCCCCCCGCCCCCTCGCAGATACCCCAGCTGCCTGAAAACCAATTCCTACGTCAACGCCACTGACGCTCCAATTGTCAACTAGGCGCCGCAGTCTTCGCCCATCCCGTTGTCATTCTCGCAACTCGTTCTCATTTCCAACAGTACTTGCGACCTTGGCAACGAGCACTTCAGACCTCGCGCCCCCACGCCGGCCGCGCCCCCCGGTGTTGCACCCGAGCTAGAATTGTTCACTTAATGATTCCGGCGGTCCTTCTCCTTTTTTCAAGCACACCTCGTTGACCATTCGCTCGATCCAGCCGGCACGGGGGCAGTGCGGGGATAACGCTACAATGGATCGATATTCATGAAGTTAATCGTGTAAGTTCGGCAGGAAAAGAAAACGTCACTTGACTACTCTTGACTTCTGATCAATCGTTCGACCCGAACGGAAATCCTCTCACCACTATTTTCAAGGTCGAATGCTACCGGTATTTAGGAGATTCCAGTAAGGGAAAATGCGGACTAATCATGAATAGATGATCTTGAAATTGCATGATTTTAAGAATGATTTATACTTCAAAGATATTGCATTTGAATGACATGCCACGTTTTGCGCGCTGGGATACCAAAGAGAAGGGGCGATAGCACGAGATCGGCGGCATAAAAGCGGATTCAAAAGAAGCGTACGTGTGGGACTAAAGAGAGGGTAGGATAGGAGCAGGCGAATAAACGGGAATAAGAGGCTACGGGTGGCGGATAAGAGTGAGGTACAATATAGAGTGGGCCATATACCGGGCGAGAACTTAATTGGCGCGGCATTTCCGGGGAGGACTAATGGCGCGGGCAATTAAGCGGGCACGCATAAAGGCGAGGAATAGAGCCGCGAAAAAAATCAGCGGGGAATAAGAGGAAAAAAAAATCCCAAAGGGGGCAATATGAGGAAAAGGAATAAGAGGGGCAATACGAGAGAGATACAACGGAATAAGGGGCTGGGGAAGGGGTTGGCGGATTTGGCGACTATATTGGGAGATTGGGAGGATATGGGGATCCCCCCCCCAAACAAAAAAAATGAGGGAACGAGGTGCGTGGTGCAGCTTATGAAGCTAGTCCTATAGAATGGTTGTCCATGGGGTAGGTGTCAGAATACGGATATGGGATATCAAATGGTGTCAAACTTAAAGGCAAGGTCCACCCTGACGTCAAGTTGGTTTTAATAAAAGCAGAACAATGAGAGAAACATACAGTATTAATAAAAGTTTGGCAAAAATCCACCAAAGAATATCGGAGTTTTGAACTTTCAAAGTTTTAATTTAGTGACGTCACATACGAGCAGCTCCCCATATCATGTAATATTAATTCCATAAATTGCCACTTTTTGTTGGTTCATGATAACTGAATGGGGTTTTTCCCCATAGAAGCGTGCATGAAATAATGCTTCTCATTATATATTGAATGCGCAGGTAACATTATTTTAAATTTTCTGAGAAAATGGCACTTTATGGAATTTATTTTGCATGAAAATGCTGGAGCTGCTTGCATGCGACGTCACAAATTTAAAATTTTGAAAGTTCATAATTCCGCTATTCTTTAGTGGATTTTCGCCAAGTCCAAGTTTCAAAAGTCCATTACTTATCAGAGAGAAAAATGCAAAGAGGTGAAATTATTTACAGGGTGTCACAACTGGAAATAAATTCAGTCTATTAACGTGTTTATCTAGCAGGTTGCTTGACCGACCACACAAAAAATAAACTCAAGACAAGAATGTTTACATTCAAATTAAGTCTAAATTTATTATGTATATATGTGGATTTCCAAAATTAGTCAATGAGGTTACAATTTCAATCGATATTGATCGTCAACTTATACTTGATATAAAATAATTAACTGAGTCTAAGTTTATTAACAATTCATCTTATATTTATATTGATAACAAATTATGTAGTAGGATTGGTGACACCGTATGATAGTCCCGTAAAGTAATGTTCCAAAATTATCGTTCAAACAGTTCGCGTAAATTAAGTAAACTTGTACGACTTATCGCTCTCGTCGTCGACCACGCCCTGTATACGTCGCTTCGAGGACATTTAAGGCCCTGTCACACTACAGCGTTTAAAGCCAGCGTATGCCCAACGTACATGTTTTTCGTCGCAAAATTTGGCAAAGTCCAAACACGCTCAATTACCTTCAAATTCCGGGCTTAAAAAGGCGTATAAAGACGAATGGGCAACGAATGAGGAACTAATGGTGATCGTATATCTAGCGTCCCACGTGACGAATTACAGCGCGTGTGCAGCGTCTATCAAACGGATGCCGAGCGTACACAACGATTGACCAGCGAATGTCCGACGTATGAGTAGCCACTGCCTAACGCTTGCATGACGACATGTCTTGACTGGTCAAAAAATGTCCATTATCTGTATATTCAGACATCAAATGTAAGTTCACTTCGGTTCAATTTATTTGTTTCTTCGATCATATAAAACAATAAGTGAAAACAAAATATAATATAATAGTGAAAGCAACAATATCAATGAAAAAATCTGGGGAGACTACAGAAAAGTTGTTAATTGGAACAATGTTGTAAATTGTCTCGAAAAAGTATATATATTTTTATAATTTAAGTATGGGATTGATGTTCAATGCGATAAACCGAAAAAAAAATCATGGGTGAGAGAGAGAGAACTCGGTATGGAGAAGTTACATATTCTTAGTACTTTCTTTTAAATCTGTTGAAATGGTTCGGATTTGGTTGTTTAGGTATTCATATTCGTATTGATGAATAACCAACAGTTATTGAAAACGGACGTTCTAAACATTTTCAGTCACATATCAGCGTTTAGCGCCAACGTGTGGCTAACGTGTGGCTAAATGTGGCTGCACGTTCATGTACGTTGTCAGTCATTAGTGTCACGCTTGATATGCGTTGTAGTCGTTCGCTGTTCTTTCAGTGGTCGTCGTAATTCGTTGGAGAACGCTGATTATTTTGAACATGTTCAAAATTTTGAGCGTGCGGCAACGTGCTGATCAGCACGCTATTTATTCGTCGAGTATTCGCTGTTTGAACGGTCCGCACGTTGGGTGTTCGTTTCGTAATCGCCTATTGTTCGTCCAAAAAACGTCCACCCTCATCTGAAGATATGTCATAACGAATGCTCAACGCATATATAGCGTCAGTTTAACGACAAGTTAATGAATATACAGCGAAATTCAACTTCTATCCAAAGTTCTCTAGGCGTCCTTCTGACGATATTGACGCGATAGTCTACCGTTACAGTACAGTGTGTGCACAGAGCACGGAGCGTGTAAGGAGCGTTTTCTTCTGACGTCACAGCCCCCGTGATACCAGTGGATCCTGTATCATTTCTGTTTGTTTCTTACAAAATGGAAAAAGCACAGAGACTCCGACTTCAGTATATTTTGGTCATTCATCAGTATAAATGTAAAATGAACCATTATCATCATCGGTCGTCCGTAGACGGAGTAGAAGACGCACTTAAAAGCAACATGGTTTCCCCAGAGTACTCTATCTAGCATCAATTTAGGAATTTTAGTTAGTTCCAGACCGATATCTTGTGAAATGGTGTCTAGAAAAGTCGGTGATTTCCTACCTCTTTTGTACTATTGAGAACATGTAATCTCTATGTACAGAGTCAAAAAATTTTAATTAACCGATAAATACTGTTGCAAATGATAAATTTCTTTCTTTTATTCCTTCAAAGACTCGACAAACAACTAGAATTTGGGCAATTGTTGAACTATTTTCCCTGAGACCACTTCGATTCCAACGGAGCGCATTTGGGTCAATATGAGGTTGTAGTCTATTTAGAATCATGCGATTGTAGATCTTGGCCCCAATACAGGCAAGGCTGATTCCTCTGTAGTTAGCTGTATCAAACAGATCTACTTTTTTCAGTATGGGAATAATATCACTTTTTATCCATTGGCTTGATTTCCATATTTCTAGTGCTATTATCCAAGCCCACACCTCTGCCATGTTTGGCTTGTTTGAGAGCTGCATCTAATTCTTCCAATGTAAATGCTTCATCTTCGTCTTATTCTGGGTTGATAGTGATTTTCCTTAATAGAGGCGGCTGGCCCTTTACCTGGTTCTGAAAATGTTGTAGCCAGGCGGAGTTTCTCTCTTCCGGTGATCCGCGAATGAAACTATTCTAGTTTCTTTTCGTCCAGTGATTTCATTGATGATCTCCCAAGCTTCTAAATTCTTGTTTCAGTAAGAGGTTTGTTTGACCCGAGATATTTTCTCCTCAAGCATTAGTCTTTCCTCAGAAACGTAAACTTCCTTCAGCTTTTCAAGACAAGTGGTAGGATTGTTGAATTTGTTAGTTACTCGTTGTAGGTTCAGTCCTTACAGCTTGCACTACTGGGAAATGGTAGGCGTGGCTGGCAGAATCTGACGGGGCTTTCTTGATAGGATATCTTTCGCTGTTCTGATGCAGGTTTCAGACAGTTGGTTACACTTTATCCTGTTCTGGAAGCTCCTCAAATTCATATTGTAATGGGTTAAAACGGTTTGCCACTTTGACTGTATACTGCTCTCTGAGTAACGAATTCTTGCAAAGTCTGTGGAAGTTCAAGGGGCAGTGTTTACTTTTGCGTCTCTTACGAGTACGCAAGCTGAGTTGTACTCTGGCCGACACTATTCTGTGGTCTCAATCAACAGTTTAGAAAGTATTGCATGATTCAGCGTTGTGGACTGAGTTACCCCACTTCTTTCCGATAAGGATAAAATCAATCTGTGCCTTGGTGGAATCAGGGTACTGGAAGGTCCACATCTTACGGGAAGGTTTCCTGAAACAGGTGTTACAAAACATGAACCAGCTTGCCATCACCCAATACCTTCAAGGCAGGGGCGGCGCCACAGGGGAGGCAGAGGGAGCGGCCGCACCTAACATTGTCAAGACTCGGAAAATCATAGGGGTTGTCATGAATTTTTAGCCTTTTGATATTTTCGCTCTTATTGGTTTTCGCCCTCCCTTTGATTTTACTCTGGGGCCGCCCCTGATTCAAGATAGTAGAAGATGGAGAAGAGAACATCGTGGCATGTTGATATGGACCAGATTATGGTCTGTATGACCAGCTTCTCATAGAGCTTCGTCGTGAGGTCTCCAGATAAGGTTTTCAAGAGCAACCTTTAAATGTCAATTGTATGCTTTATATTTGCATTTATGATGAAATTGGTCTATCAATTTCCGCTTTCCTACGCTTTCCTACGTGTCCGAGCGCAGACTCAGCAGTAGAGAGCTATGACGTCATACCCAACTGATGGTAATTGACCAATGACAGTGCCTGATATCAGCTTGTCGATTTTGGTGATTATGCAACCAGAAAGGTGTTAGATTTAGCTGGATTGTCATCCATGCACACCAATCTGCTTGATTAATTTTATATTTACCTTCATATTAATGGCTTCATTCAGGTCACCTTTGTTGGGCTATTCTAGTTCAAAAATTGAAAATTATGCGTAACTTTATATCGAATTGTTCTGATATTCCTACACACAAAGTGAAAAAGTGATCTTCTGTATTTAAATTCATATAATTCGGAAAATTCAGACCTTTACAGTTGAGATACAAAAACTTGATTTCATTATTTTGCAATCAAGGCGAAGTATCGCAGATTAAAAACTAATCCTCACACGGCACAATAGGTCACTTCGTTGTGTATTCGTTAGCCTTTCGTTCAACTGACGCTATGTAAGGTTGTGTGCGTTGAGCATACGTTATAGCAACGCATGAGATGGAGTGTGCGTGTTATGGACGAACGGTGGACGATTAAGAAACGAATACCCAACGTGTGGGACGTTCAAACAGCGAATACTCAACGTTTACATGGCGTACCGGTCAACACGTTGCTGCACGCTCAAAATTTTGAACATGTCCAAAATACAAAATTGGCACCATCGTTCATCAGCGAACCCCAACGACCCTCGGACGAACAGTTAACGAATAAAACGCATGTCAAACGTGTTACCAACGACTGACAACGTGCACGAACGTTCACACGAATTTTCGAACACGTTGGGCACACGTTGGCTTTAAATGTTATAGTGTGACAGGGCCTTTAGGCTCTTTGTTGACCTCCACGCTTAAACGGTGTTGTCCCCTCGACCAGGTCATACAGCTGTAGCACCGTCGAGACGTCACTCGCGTCGCGTCGTAGTATATACAGTTCACGAACCCAGCTGATGTCACCAACAGACAGTTCCGACTCCCAAACTAAACGTATACGCCATCTACGAATATAATCACAATTACCCGTAGAGAAATAATTTCTGGTAACAAGAAGCCAGAAAACTACATCTAAATATTTAAAGTGTCACCAACAGTTCAAGTAAACATGAATAGTAAACAACCCTTACAATCAGATGTAGAATAAGGCCATGCACATTGCTGACTAATGAATCGACAGAATTGATATAATTAAAATCAATTCAATTAATCAGCGTAAATGTATTAAACAACCATTTGAATTAAATAACTTGGGTATGTATATGATTACTGAATTCACCTCACCCAAATTATTTGTTACATTTGAACATGGGTTCTTCAAGAAATAACAATCTACTGTGTCGAATATAATACCAGATAAAATGTCTTAATATACAGCGTCTCATAATTGTAGTAACTCTGAATTAAGGAAAATAATTATCCCATACCCTCACTCATGCGTATTTACCTAGCATTATACAATTTGAGAGTATATCAATAATTGAAAAGACATTATCCAAAAAGTAGGAATAAATGCCGACTTTATTAGTAATGCAAAACTTAATTTCCATTTTGCCTGTACATATCCAATGAAACTATCACATTAATTTGATATTAAGTTCAGCATACAAAATGAACAATGCATATCTATAAACTCCATTTATCGAGTATTTAGTTCTTTACAAAGAATAAGCAAAATATATCTAATTTAGGTCATTACTAAAAGGAGTGCAAAAATGTAACTTACAGTTTGCTTAAAGGGGTTTGAAGGGGTGTTATTTCAGTTTTAGACGCGGCCCGCGCGTGCATGCGTTAAGGGTATCAAAAAACACCGATTTTCAACAAAAAGGGTGGTTTTGAAAGACTGTGTAAACGCATTTAGGGTATTTTTTCCCCCGAAGCTTTTTTGGAAAGACTATAGTCAAACGTATTTAGGGTATGTTTGGAGGCTAAAATGTGTAAATGAAGCACGCGAAAAACTCGTTTAGGGGGTTATTTTGCACACAGAGAAAAACTTGTTTAGGGGGTGTCTGGAAATGATTTGGTCACGCATGTGTACAGCATTGTTTGACTGCCCCCCCCCCCGGGATCCACGTCCTGCTGCTACCAAAGTCTTACTGCAACTGAAGCTATAACACACATACTATGCCCACACCCTTATCTTTTGTAACTAGGGCCCAGAGAAGTATGCATAGACTTTGCATATAATTAGACATCATGCTCACTGCTTCGATGCATGAATAATTTAAACAGCCTGCGAGATACTAATGTATTCACAGACTGCAGGGTTTTTCCATGTATAAAAAGGGGTGTTACTCTGACACAGGGGTAAAAATGATTTTGTTGTTAACTGTAGATCATTGAAAGGGTTACATGAGCAGAGAAAATGGAGTAATCGAGAATTGTGAAATATCAACATTATTGTTGAAATTAGTAAGGAGTCATAACAAATCTCACTTCAAAAGATTTAGAACCCTTCGACTTAATACACAAAATCATTGACAAGTCCGCACGGATTTTTTTCAGAAAATATATCCTCAATTCCCACCTCCATAGAGACAATCATTCCCACGTCTCTGCAAACACAATAACAAAACAGAGATGTATTCACTTTGGTTAGCATGAGAATATTTAGTGTCTTCTTCACCGTTGACAACGAAGTAATTTGAACATCATATATCTGGAAAATTAGTAAGCACAAAATAGTTTTGCCTTATCATTATTGTGTGTATGTTTTCTAGTATAGTTCTGTATGTGATGCGCAGTATTTCTCCAGACTTGTAACATGTAACAAAACCTCACCGAATGACAAGTTTTATAAGTATAAAATATCTGTGGGAAAATATATTCTCATACGGATTTTACAGCCTGTATATCCTGCTTACACTCCAGAAACAGTAAACTGATTTGAAATCAATCAGAAAGTTTGGCATTTTGAACCAGCATAACACACAATGTATATAATATTGTTGACGACTTGAAATAACTGGTATATATGGTCTGGACGCATGATGGCTATAGAGAATATCATTACGCATTTCATTTCTCTCACATTTATTTCTCGCAACATCTTTTCCATCATTACAAAGTAAATATAATATTACAATGTAAACAAATTACAACATGAACTGATAATCAACAACTTAAATTGCAATATTGACAAAGATTGATAATTTCGTCAGTGTGTGCGCGTGTGTGCGTGCAGCGCGTGATATGATTGTGTGTGTGTGTGTGATAGTGTGTGTAGTGTGTCGTGTGTGTGGGTGTGTGTGTGTGTGTGTCAGATTGTGGCGTGAGCGCGCGTGTGTGAGCCGCGCGCGCGCGCGCGCTAGGTGTTTGTGTGTGTGTGTTCGGTGCTGTGTTGTGTGTGTGTGTGTGTGTGTGTGTATGTGTGTGTTGTGTGTGCGTGTGTGTGCGTGGGTGGGTGGGGGTGGTTGGGTGGGGTGGGTGGTGACAATGTCATTATGCTGAGCTGAGTATGCAGTAAAGACGTATTCTATTTCATGATATTTTTCAGTGTTAGTATCAAGTTGCTTCGGGCAACATACAAAACATGTGCATCCATAAACGGTAGCAGCTGAAAATTATTTTTTATATCATGAAAATCAATAGCAACTGGTTGTATTAGGCATTTGATAAAAGCTAAAAAGACCATATATTTAGTACAATTTATTTCATTCCATTTCGTTTTGTCAATCTGAGAATATGATGAATTGTCTGGGCAGATGACGACCAAATCGCTTTTGTACTTTGTACTTATGCCGCAATGTACATATTTGTACATTATTCAAACTTTTGACAAGAAACCATTTAAAAAAAAAGTGAAATGATCGTAAATGGTTTATGTGATCATTACAAAACTTATTTTCAAACATTTCAAAGCTATAGTTTGTTCTATTATTTCGCATTCAAAGGAAGAAAATTACGATTGAACAAAGGACATGAAATGTTGACATTATGTGGCGGTTCAAACAATCAAAACGAGTGTGAATATTACAATCTTTTAACATCAAGAAAAAATGAAAGTGATAACCATATTTCATCAAAGAATAAAAGTTTCTGGTGTGTTCTTTTCATTTTGTTGTTCGGTAATTTACATGATAATTTATTTTGATATTTATTGTATAACACATTCCTGTATCAAAGTGATAATGTTTAATTTGACCATCTGGTAGAAAAGTGGTACAGAACGTGATTTTTGAGCCGAATGCACGAAAAGTAATGCATTATGATTATGATAACTCTTGATCAATAAAAGTAAATTATTTGATCTTATTTATCATTGATTTGATAATACAAGAGATGAACAGGCGAAACTTGTTCTGCAAAAGTAAATTAGATGAATCAAGATATGAGAAAGCAATAATTAATTCTGCTTAATGCGATGCCAAATATACATACCATTTTTGAGAAAATTTAGTACAAAATATTTTTTTCTCGATTTACCATGGTTTTTTTTATACAGACTGTATTTCGTAGCACAGAATATAGGATTATTGAAAGGATCTGACTGATTAAGAAGAGCGGTGTATACAAAGAGTGGAGAATAGAGATTAGTGAAACACGGTTTTTACGTTGAACATCAAGTAAATAAAATAGATTATTAAAGATAGTCAGCATGTAAGGAGAATGGTAAAGATAATGAGATTCTTTGTTGCGAATATAAGTAAGAGTTATAGGAAAAATCTCCTTAAAAAAGAGAAGATAACCTATTTGATTCACAAACATCATTGGCAGTCATCAGAGTAACTTATCTACTACAATAACAATCTGTAAAGACAATCGCTTCCCACTTCTTTGGCAAACAAAATCATAAACGTTAAAATATTGTGTTCGACTTTTGATTTTTATATGAGAAAAAGTATGGTGCCTTCTTGATCTGCCATCCTTTGAAGAACAAATTTTTGTTGACGATGCATTTATCTCTGGGCTTAAAAGCAAGTTTAGTTTAGTTTTTTTATTTGAAGCTTTATGCCGCAGAGGTCATATCAACACCAATAAGCAGATTCTGAATGTCTTCGTTTTTGTAAATTAATTAAATGAACAAATTTCGGGGGGGGGGACCCCGAGATCTTCGAGTACCCCCCGAGATTTTTCGACTATACTTTAACATTATAGCATCTAAAGGGTTAATATGGTGTTAAGGTTATTCCGAGTTATGCTCATCAGAAAGACGGACTCTGATGCGTTCTGACGAGGTATAACTAGGATAACCTTATACACCACATTAAACTTTGGATGCTATAATGTAGAATATAGTCGAAAATCTCGCCCGTTACTCCGAATCTCGTCCCCCCCCCCCCACCGAGATTTTTCATTAATTATATTTACACAAACGAGAGACATTCAGAATCTGTTTATTGGTGTGATATGAACTTTGGGCATAAAGCTTTCAAAGTAAAAAGAAAATCCCAAATGTGTAAACGCGTTTAAATGAGTGAAATGTGTGACAACGCTTGGTCATAATTCGTAATAACTGTTAGCACAGTGACGATCTATCTTGACGAAAACGGTGATCCTGTGAAGCTGCGCTTGAACAGCGCTGTTGTCAGATGTAACACGAATGGGTTCCAGAATGTATTGCATACTTATGCAAAAAAAAAGTGGCGATTCATTTGGAACGCATAATGGCGAGGAGGTTCTAGCGTAAATAAAGACGGTAGAGAGTGGTTAATGGGCTCCACAGTATTGGCGTATGAAAATACTTATTGACAAGTGTTGTGCTTTACACCTTTAAAACGACGGTTGTTGATCGCTGGTGGAATGGGAATTTTCACTCTCTTCCGCTCGGATTATTGCGGGCGTTCCCATTTTGGCATCGCTATTCGCTTGGCCGTGTTTTGCGCCATAAGAAAAATATAAAGCTGTTGATAGGTACAACTGCCGTACGCCACTAAGGATGGAATAGCAGCTAAGGGAAGCGTTTGTCGGATCAGATGTGGCGTTCCCATGTTTCTGGTTGTCTCCACACAATGACATAAAGACGTTTGAAGAAAGTCCTTTGGAGTCACAAAGGGCAGAGACGCTAACTCAAATTGAATACGCCCGTAGCTATCAGAGGCTACAATAATCTGTTTTTCGTCATCCACCGTAATTAGTCGAAGTGGTTTTTACAATCATGATACCAGCCGATTAAATTTAATCGTAGAAATAAGTGTAAAAACGACTCGCAGAAAAGGAATATCACCAATAAAATATAGCTCGATGCAGTTTAATCAGCCCAGAGAGAGCAGCAGAATTGTCGAGGATTGTAAGTACAAATGCGCTGAACGTGTTCGCTCAGCGACCAGCTATCGTCGTGTAAATAAGCAGTCCATTCCTGAAATAACGTCTTCTTTTTAGTATCATGATATTGCAAATGAATTGGCAATGACTGACAATAGTAGACCGCATGAATAAAAGATAACATTGATGTACTAAAATCTCAAGGTGGTAGATTCGAAGATTGATCTTCGGGAATTCGATGTCATAATTTGGTTCGTTCGCGATGTAACGGCAAGGAGTAAACTAGTGTCGTCATCGTGTCCACTAACATTTTTGATTTGAGTCTTCAGGTGATATCAAGGCGTCACAGCGCAAGTACCTAAAAGTGACTGTCCGCTTCAATAGCTTGAAAACACTCTTGATTCTTCCTTCTCTTCCAGTAAATTGCAGCTTCAATGCCTGAAGATTACCGCACTGTAGTGTGTGGCAGGTGACCAACAAAGACGCATGTGACTTGGTAGTCAATCCTCCACAAGAGTGCATTTACAAAGTATGTACAGGTGGTGCAAATAGAAGTTGATGGGTCCCGTGTGAAGAGTTACAAAAGACAATATATGTCACCCTCAGAAAGACTTTGAATGGCCTCGAGGGAGGGTGAGTCAGAGGGACTGCTGGTATATTGTTCCAAGCTAAGGCAGTCTTGGGAAAGGATGAGGCGTACACAAACTGGCTGTACACAAGTGTTGAAGCGGAATCCATGTCTCGTTGTGAACGATAGTTGGATTCACTGGAGGTGCTGACGACAGTCAAAGTCCACATGATCATGGCGGGTGCGATA
>JZLH01S0412150.1:30092-57014 GCA_001188425.1 Eucidaris tribuloides | reverse complement strand
ATGGCCTTGGTTCAACATAGCAGATTACGACTACTCTGCCGATCAACCATGATCGTACGACGAGGGCCTCGCAGCCAAGGTCGCAGTACCTCGCCGATTTGTTGCCTGTATTGCGTCCCTTGTAGCGACCTGGTTTGCACTGTCTGTAGGTAATCGCACGAATACCAATCGCTATGCACCACTAGTTGCACGATCACTGAGACAAGTTCGCAGACATGTCGCTGCGATACCTGCGGCAGTGGGTCGGCTTATGTGCGATTACTAGCGGCTAATTGGTACACAAACGGGCGCTTCAGCTTGCGACTGAGGGGCAGGTTATTCGTACGATTACTTGCCGAATTGAATGGTAAGCTAGATCGTACGATTATTTGTTTCATTACGTACGAACGGTCGTGCGATGCACTGCGTTTCAAACGGTGCTCGCGGTTGCATTTCGGATATGCAAATTGATGGTTTGTGAAAGAGGTGTGATGGGAATGCTTTTTACACCTCAACAAAGGAAAATATTTATTTTACGTTCATTATTCACGTTGCTATGTAAGATCAGTTTCCTTCTGACATGCCACACTTAATGTTATAGAGACCAATGTAATCTTACATTACATGTGACAGTATAATTCAGAATGCTCTCAAGAAAGTCTCATAAGAGCGGCGAAGCCTGTAACGGAGGAATAAGAAGAAAGACGCGCTCCGTCAAAGACACTGGCCGTACAGCATGGGGGGGGGCCATGACCGCCCAAATAAATTTTCAGTAGCGTCAGAGAGGCTTATATTAATCTAAAAAAATCTACAAATGAATTGATGTAATTCCCGCGTTTTTTGCTGTTTATTATCATATTCCAATCACCGTTAACTTTTTTTTTAAAGCGGTTAAACGAACAAGTTCCATGTTTATACACTTAGTCTTGACAGTGACTCTCTGATAGCATGTAAACATGATCAGAGAAACTCATATAATGATAACCTGTTTTCTTCGGTCATTAAATAACACACATTTTGCCATCTATGTATATATACACAATTTTCGCCACTGGAGATCGATATTTTTCATAAGTATTTTCGAACTGTGACTGTTCATGAAAATAGGTTGAGACTACTGAGTTACAAAATATTAGGGGTATGCTTTATGTTATACACTAACATTTCTTTGGTATTTCTAAGCTTTCTTTTTCGTTTCTGTTTCTTTGTCATGCAAATCTATTTCATCTTTCGCTCACCGCTATTACAGGGATCATGGAAATTTATAAGTTGAGCTTTATTTATTTACCATGGTATCATAGATATTATGTTTATTCTTAAACTTCAATGACAGTAGTGCCATCAAAATGACCATTTTTGATTGTTGACTGAATGTATGAGGCGAATATCAGAAATCTGCCACAGTCGTATGAAAAGTCTGGCTTGTATCGCAAGTCCCCACCCTATCTCTCTCTGTGATACACTCTCCATTGATGGCGTATCAAATTGTTCTCAGAAATCAAATATGCTTTATTGGCAAATGCATACTAAACTGGGACAGTGGGTAATTACGTATGCTTGCCCATTACGCATATTATAGGATCATCTCAGACGAAGAATCAGACATGTTGAGAATACCATTGCAGGTAGCGTTTGTTTTTGTAGAAGCGAGACTTCAGAGTTCGCATTTAAGCGTTTTTCTCGACAAATTACATCAGGAATTTCCTAAACACTCGCGTCCGCTGCGATCGCTCACGGATGTATTTATAGATAATTTGAAGTGTAGATATGCCAACACAAGCAAAAAAAAAAATAAAAAAAACATAGATGAATTTGTTAATGCAACATTGACAAATATCATTTTATAGCATTTGTCCTTTTAGTTTCGACTCCGGTCTATTCAAGCTTCTTCGTTCCAGTTTTGTCATTTAGTTCTTACGAACCATCAATGAATCCACCCTTTTTTCTATTATTGCACTATTGGCATCAAATTTAAAGGAGCCTATTTCATATGCGCTGACTGATAGTATATTTCGATATAACTTTGAACCACTGAATGTGCCTGCACTATTAAGAAAGGTAGGCAATGAAGTAAAACACGCACTATTCATATACGCCACACCAAAGGACACAATATACACATACCACCACAGCTCCAGATGCACACACACACACACCCACACACACACACACACACACACACAAGCACACACACATACATTCTTACAAACATACATACATACATGCAGACACAACACAGACTGGGGGAGGCACATACGTTTCGCATTGCTGACCCCAAATTGCATTTTGCTATTACAGCCACTGGTGAAGGATGCAACGTGATGATGTTGAAGTTCTTCCGGACTTGATCCCGAGAATGACTTCACTATTAACACCAGCAACAACAAGATTATTCACCGAAAAAAATGCATGAATCAACTTCCAGTTATTCGAAGGTTCAGCGATATACTATCGTACTGATGAGCTACCATTTGACGTGCGTACTTACCGCGATCAAGGTTTACCACTTCTGTATCTATGAAAATTCGTACTTGGAAGTGCGTTAGTGCACGATCATTCGTACGGTGATGAGCACGTTGTCCGCACGATCACTGGCGATTGCCTTGCCACCTCTTACGATCAATTTATCGTTAGCCAGGTTTTCAAACCGGTTGAAAACTATTCGATCGTTACTGACCTGCGATCACAAGAATTTCTCTTCTTGTTCTCACGACTTTTCCCTCCCTGATCACGGGACCGCCATGCCTGCAGGTGTGCTCCACTTCCACTCCCAGGGGAATATTCCCTACAACCGGATTTCTTGTCCTCTTGGGTACCAATTTGATTCATCACTATAACAATTTCATCCCATTCCACTCCATTAATTTCAACTTTGTACAAAGTACAATAGATAAACATCTAGGTGCAAAGTTTTACACTTAACACGTCACATATCCATGAAATAATGATTACAGTGTACATAAATTATACGAAAACGTCAGAACGTGTGAGATAAAGGTCTCAACAGAGTACAATGAGTCTATAAGCAAGCTCGATAGAAATCAGACTCTTTGTACAGAAACAATTATAAGGTTTCGTGACACTTTGACAAGGTCAAAACTTTGAAAGCGTTTTTAGATTTTCAGAGGTGTACTACAGTACACAAATGTGGCTCTTTCAAGATGTTGACAATTTCTGGCACCGGTCAAATTGGGTTCTAGTCTACATCATGGGTCACAAATTTAAAAATGGTCCGATTGGTTACTACATTTTGTTGATGAAAATATATTCCCCTGCACATTCTTTAGTAATTATGCATTTCTTGCATTATGATTTTATCATAATAATTATAGGTCTTACGTTGAGCGTATCGTGTTTGAAATGTCTTGCAAAAGTTTTGTATAAACTACCTTTATAATAATACTAGATATCATTTCTAAAGCGCTTTATAGTTCGAAGCGCTATAGAAAAATACAAAGAAATAAGAAATGTAGTACATGTAGGTAGACAATTGGAACAAAATACAATAAATTTTACATACAATGTAAATTATAACTAAAGGAACGAACATAAATTAAATTTCTTTGGTACATGCAAAAATTATAATTATGAAGTGGCTTATTCCTTCTTATGGCGCAAAATAGACACCATATTGACGTTGTCATAAACTTCACTTGTAACATTTTTGTCATTCTTCTGATAGTACCATGATTATTTTGAATTAACAGAACGTCTTTTTTTAGAAGTGCACACCATTTTTTTCCCTTCTAGTGAGCATTTTTGGGAATCCCCTTTTCAATGAATGGGTAATTGGCGCCAACCCATTTCTGATGGAAATAGCACGTCCGTTTGAGGTATGAAAACTCACTGACGACGAAAACAAACAAAGCAATAAAACTTCAGAGAAATACAACGTGGCATATGGCTAATAAATCCACGATATTGTATGCATGTATTTTGAAATTGAAGACCGTAAAATAAGTACTTAAGTCACATTTTGACGAAATTGAGTTAGTGATTGTTTTGAAGTTGTTGCATTCTGGAAAATGTTTTGACAAAATTTTGGTCAATTTGACCCTTTCCTAGTAGGGGTCAGGGGAGGGGTCAACCGGGGTAAAACTTTTAATTTGGTCTAAAATCTACAAAATATATCTCAAATTACTCGACTAGTTACGATTAACTCTATATTAACTAATTAATTTGACCCCCGACAAATTTCGCGACCATGCCGCCGCGCAAAATTTTTGACCGCGTCGCTCGCTGACATTTTACTTTCAAGTCTTGCGAATCTTTTGAGACTATTTTCGCGAAAATCGGACATATCGTTACGACGCTGCGCGACTTTTTATATATGCATGTCAACCCCAAAATTGCTCAAAAACGTGATTTCGTGTACAAAATCAATGAAAATTGTGTTTTCAGCCAAAAAAAAAAAATGTATGATTATTTTTGCTTTTACTGGTTGAAATGAATTAATTTTATGCTTTTTATGATTGCCAAAGTGTCCCCAACAAATTTCACCGAAAAAACAATAGAAAACAAAAGGTCAAAAAACAAAGAAATACTTAAGAAATTAAAAAAACAATAAAATACATATTAGAATTTAATTTTAATATTCAATATAATTTAATATTCATTTATATTCACCAAACAATTAGTATTCTACTAATTATTGTAAGTGAGTTAAAAGTGAAAACATAATTTTATACGCACTTATTTGCATAATTAAAGTGTTTTTGACATTCATTTATTCGAAAAATGTATTTGTTTTCCTAAGACCCTTTTTTTTTAGAGGAAGAATTACTTAAGTCCACAATATTGATTATTGGATATTGGAAATCGACAAGTGTGACAATGTTTGTTTTTGTCCTATATCCATCCTTTACTGTGTCAATTTACTTCACCAAGTTTGGATGTACCACTCAAATAATTGTGATCTGTAGACAAATTTGAAAACTTTGAGCCTTTGTTTCTCAAAATGAGTATTATGTGACTTCAGTGCTTCTTATTCTACAGTCTTCAATTTTACCAGGCCTATACGAGATTTTGTTCTAGTATGTTGTGGAAGGTAAGTCCTTACAACAATTTTTCACATTCAAATTATTTTGAGATCATTTCTTTATTGATCCCCATTTGATCGTGTGCAAAATCGAAATCACATTCTTTAAACATCGAATTTCGCTGTCAGTGGTGACTGTTCCATCTTCACTACATCGCGAGTAGTAAAAGGAAATAAGTAAACTGGAAATGATTTTCGGAGGGCTATTTTCGCTCATTCTGGCAACCTGATAACACATCTCCTGCTTTCACATTTTAACTTTTCTGAATACTGGAATGTGATGTTCGAATACAGGAATGGGAACAAGCGAGGTGACAATATGTCAGCCCCACATTTGTCTTTATTTTGCTACAGTGATATAAACCCAATCCCTACATATCTTGAAGTGTCCGTCTTCTTCCGTCCCACATTCGGGAGACCGGATGTACTGGAGGACTCTTTCTCGGAGATCATTGGGGGCAGTCTTCCGGAAGTCCTTCGTGTGTGTCAGAAAGTCCAGGAGATGACGGCCATCCGGAGATGTTTCATCGAAGCAAAGTGTGCCTTGGATTCGCCTGGGGACTCGTTGAGCGGTAAACGGCATTCCTAGTGATTCTAGGGCTGATGTTACCACAGCGTCGGTCATAAGAGGGCGTGCTACCATCTTACGCACTTCCGGAAATTGACTATGGATTTTGGCTATTGCCGACTCCTCTGAGAATGAGACAGTAGAGAAGGAGGGGGAGGGGGGGGGGGGGGGTACAGACAAAAACAAACAGAAAGCACGTTATCTATCCGAGAAGGTTAGTTTAGTTAATATGCAAATATATGCGATTGCATTTTGCTTAAAATGCATCATATACCATCTTCTTTGATAAACAAGAAAGTTACACAATGGGTAATATATATCTCACCTGCATCTCGCGATCTCAGACGACGGAATGCATTTCAAAATTACCTGTATGCCATTTCAGGCTCTCAGGCTTTTTTTGTGTGTGTCATTTTTCATTGCTTTGGAATAAATTAACATAGATTTAAAAAAATATTTGTGGTAATTTGAAAGCCGCCACCATGCCCTATCAGATAAAACAAACAAAATAAAAATCCACCTAGGGAAAAGTAACATTTTTTTGTGATTTTGAATTAATTTGTAATATTTATTATATACATACAAGTAACTTAGTAGAATGAATGAATGTCAAAATTCTGTGTAAATGTGTGGACGCCCTGACCTAGCTTTTTTAGCCTGAGTAATCAGAATCAGGAAACGCCAAGAGGTGGTATTTTGTCAATTTTTTCATTGATTTTGAATAAATATTAATAATAGTATAATAATTGATATTCGAAATTCTGTATAGAAGTTTTAAAGCCCTTACCAAGTCCTATGAGATAAAACAAGCAAAATCAAAATCTACCGAGAAATAAAAGAAAACTAGCCTTTTCAGTGATTTTGAATAAATTTGCATAAATTTACGTACATGTAATTACTGTAATGAACACTCAAATTCTGTGTAGAAGTTTAGGAGCCCCTATACCATGCCCATATCAGAAAAAAAAAACAGAATCAAAATCCCCAAGAAATAAAGAAGTAGCAATTTTGGAGATTTGAATAAATTTGCATTAATTAGCATAATTAATACATTTCAAAATTCTGTGAAATTTTTTGAAGGCCGCACCTACGTTTATCAGTCTGAGTAATAATAATCAAAATCTACCAAGAAATAAAGGAAAAAGTTGACTCCGCGACATAGTCTAAAAGTGCCACCGCACACTATGCGAATTTTCCGATCGCAGACTTACCGATTGCCATCTGAAATAAATCCCGGAAATAAACAGCGTTGTACAAAATATAAGCTTGTTTTTTATTCGGACCAAGTCGGTGCATCGTACGGACAAAGTCGTGTAGTGTGCGGTGGCCTTAAGCTGTTGACCTGAAATGACCTTATGACTGCTTTTATGACGTGAAGTAGGTGTATCAAGAAAGGTACTTTGTTCAAACAATTCTGGCCGGTGTCCCAGATTAGATGTCCTCTCGCCCCCCCGCCGCTCCCGAAAACACTCTCTTTAGAAAGATGAAATGGGGAAGGTGTGATACAAAAAGCCCAGAGTATATATATGCATAGAACTTAATGACCCCTGTTTGTTTGTTGTTTGTTTGTTTGTTTTTTTTGGGGGGGGGGGTTGTTGCTTCATATTGCACAACATAGCCCCTTCACAGGGCGGCGGAACGTATTTTCTGTTTGGTGGGGGGGCAAAGCCAAAAAAAAAGGGCACTTATGTGTCAAAAGCGGCATTGGGCGCATGCAGATATTTTCAACATCATATTAACTTTCTGCTTTGAAGTTGCTGTGTTTTTGCGGCAATGTAACTTGAACAAAATTATTTTGAAGTGGCTTCCAATAATTAAAACATGAAATGTATACACATACTCCGCGAGCGAGCGGTTTGAGAAAATTTAGAAATTTTCAGTTGTAAAACTCGCTTTGTGGTCTATTCTGGCCCTAATTACAGCTCTAATTTTTTTTAGTGTTTTAAAAAGATGGAGAATATCTGTTTAGGTCAAACTTTTCTGCTTAAAGTACATGTATAGCTGTTTCTTCGCAGTAATGTAACTTGAGCAAAACTTTTTGAAGGTATTTCTTATCATTAAAACATTAAATGTATCTACTCCGCAAGCGAGCGTAGCGAGCCACTCTCGAGGGTACTAAGGTGAGAGGCCAAATGGCCCTTTTAGGCACATAATGCACCTCTACGATGTGCGTCAGGGGCAAAAATACTTAGAATAAACACTAACAAAAATGTAAGAAAATCACCTTCAGTGACGAATGTGCTTATTTCAAAAGGGTTCCACTTCACTTACCATGGGTACAAACAAAAAGAAGGCGCATTTAACTTAGAAAATGACATTATGTTCCTTTAAGTAAAATGGGTGGGGTTAGTGGGGCAAACAGGAGGGCCTAATTTTGCCACCCCATGAGGGCATTACGATGAGATGCAATGCCCCTTTTCTGCACAAAATCTTCATTGAAATGAATACATGTACGCGCCCAATCAGGGGCAAACAAGAAATAAATTAATGAAACATGGAGAAAATAAAGTGTATAACATAATAACAAAAGAGAATCACCTTCATCGACAAAAATGGGGCACATTTCATTTTGAAAAAAAACACATTTTTTTTCTACCCGATTTCCCCCCCCCCCCGTCCCCCCCCCACCCCGGTTCCGCCGCCACTGCCTTGAAGAATTGCCGATTTTATTCAATTTCTTATTGCTCAATACCAGGACAGTGTAAAAAGTTATGTTAGGTCAAACCACATGGACACACACAGTTACTAACAATCAAATCAATTGACAATGTCATTAAGTTCAGATCAGGAAATCCCCCACCCCCAAATTGAGCCAAACTTAGTCACGCTTAGGTAAGACAAACAGGCTACATTGAACCACGTCCTCTATAACATTTACCAAGCAGGGAGAGCATGAAAAATTATAATGTAGCATATTTTGCCTCAGGTATATCCAACAATTGAATACAAGTTTCTACCTGCTTCACCGATGACTATGCACTACACAACGGTTATAGTAACGGTATACATACTGGAAATCATGATAATGAAGAAAATTCCTCCCTCTTGCAGAGAATCGTACAGGGCACGCAGAGTCTTTTCCAATTCATTTGTGTAGTAGAGTACATGGATGGCGTGGATGAGATGAAATTTACTGTCATTAGGGCCTTCCGTGAATTGGTCGAGTGTTTCTGTTTTCCAATCAAACGTCACACCTTTTAAAACGTCTTGTTTTTCACTGACCAACTGCTTGAAGAGAGCTAATTGAGCTTCGGACGGTTCCACAATGGTGTTCTCAATCTTCGGGAAGGGTGAATGCAGCTTCTCCAACATGGCACAGTCCAAATTTCCTGATACACAAAAAGATAAACACGCTTTATTTTTTTAATTTGACACTCAAATCGTTCGATGGGTCTTGTGTAGCGTCACTTTCGCATGTCCTGAATCAAAGTTAGTTTATGTAAGGCCCGTGCAGAAACATAACATCGTTAGAACTGTAGACCTACCAAGAAATGTATAGCAGGTCAGGGCTGTTCAGGTCTACTTGTAGAGAGTAGGTCTAACAATTCCCACTCTTGCTGAATGGATTTAATGGAAAAATTACAGTACAGTGCACTCTCGTTATAAAGAAGTCCCTGGGACCCATGAAATTTGTTCTTTATAACGAAATTTCTTTATATCAGGGTTGCAACAACAATACAATACAAAGGAAATCCAAGATATGGGACCAGAGATTTTACTTCTTTATAATGAAATTTTGTTCTATCAGTGTTCTTTATAACGAGAGTGCACTGTATTTAAAAAAATGAAGATGGATATAGAGCATATTATAAGGTGGCCGGTTTCGTTTTAAGGGTACGAATACATACATATATTAAGCATATGCGTACCCAGAATTTTTCAAAGGGGTTGCTCATTACTTTTGCACTGATAAAAATGCAACAACACAATCGGCCACATCCCACCCCCACCCCCAACACACACTTATTGGTTGTGATGCTCTATTTGGCAGGTAAAATTTGTTCGGTGCCGGCATTTTTTTTCGTTGCCCCTCTTGTTCGTTCGCTATTTGGTGGGTATTTTCTCTCTTTTTTCGGGGGGGGGGGCAAATTTTTGTCGTCGCCATCGAACACCCCCTTCCCCCTTATTCGTTCACTATTCGGCGGAGAAAATATTTGGGCGGGAAAATTTTTTGACGGATTTCGCCCCCCTAAGATTTTACCCTGTCACCGCCCCTGTTCCAAACTTCCTCATAATTCTACGGTCGTGTATATTCGTAAATCCATTGATGCTTTGGCTACATTTACCTGCCCCACTGCCGATCCCTAGAACTTTCAGGGTTTGAAGTGAGCTCAGTTTTGTAGCTAGTTTATCCACCACCACCTTACAGAATGATGCTTCTAGCCAGTCGCCTATCGACCCTGCCAGTGAGTAGCGTGTCAGAGTTTGGTAAGTCTCCGAATAGTAATCCAAATCATTTTTGTAATTAAGGTCCAATTTAAGAAAAAACATGGTTGAAAATTGAGATTTACATAGAAACATGTGTATTGATTAATTAGTAAGCAACACTTTTTAAGGTTAGAAATGGTGTCAATACCACCTAGAGGGTGTCAATACACACAAAATATCAAAATTTACATTTTTTCGTCAATTTTAACCATGTAATAAAAATAGGACACCTTATGCAACCAAAGGTGGTATTTCATCACTGTCTTCATGAATTCTATTTCTAACGAATATTGTACGCATTTATATGACAAGTCATCCGATTGTCATTGTGTTGGCTCAGTAGAGCGTCCGCCTCACACCCGGGAGGTCGGGGGTTCGAGCCCGTTCAAACCCTGGCCGCGTCAGACCAAAAGACGTTAAAAGATGGGAGTTGCTGCTACCCTGTATTGTTATTATTATCATGTTTGGAAGCCCTCGTAGTTTTATCAGTATGAGCAATCAGAATCGAAATTGGTCAAGAAATAACAGTAGCGAACAATTTGAACACTATCAACTGAGACACACAGACTGACAGACAGACACACAGACATGCAGACACAGTCGCGAACTTCGTTCGGCGGGGTGCCTCTCCCCACACATAACACATAAAGCAAGTGTATAATCACACACAACATGATAAATAAGGTCTCCCTATTATGACGACCGACGGCTTCCAGTGATAAGTTGGGTCCCTATCCCTACCCCTCACTCCCCAGTGCCCCACTCTCTACACGCACACACAAACAAACAAACACAAAGACATACATACACATACACACACACACACAGGCGTACACCCAAAACACACTACGCATCACATACACAAAATACATGTTCAAACACACACCGAACAAAAAGATTCGCATGGTAAGCCAAAGACACTACAACAATGCAAAACCGTTATTTATACCATGGGCCCCAGGGTGCATGATTATACCAAGGAGTTTGTGTTTGAAGCTTCTTGATTATCAGACTAGCAAAACATCAAACACACAGTGCACACATAATGCATGCATGCCATTATAGATACTAGAAATGTATGCACGCACAGGGCACAAACACACAAAATGCCATGAAACTCCTCAGTGGAAACACACAAACACATATACACACACATGCAAACAATTACGCACTGCACACATACACACAACAGACACAATACATACACCTTATCACACATACACACACACACACACACACACACACACACACACACACACACACACACACACACACACACACACACACACACACACACACAAACACACATTGTATATCACTTTCACAATTAGTGTTTGTAGCCATCGAAGAATTACACGCGGGTAAATAATACAGAAATCCCGAAAATGTGCATCCGACCCAACCCAAAGAATAAGAAATGTTTATTTGAATGGTCGGCGGCCAAGAGGGGTGGATTTGATTGAGTATTAAATGGTATTTTTTGAAAGGGCTTGAGCGGATCTTCATTTGCTGTTTAAATGAAAGAAATGTGTGATTGTTTAGGAACTATATGACCTGCCCATGGATGTGCTTTGAAACTGTGGTACAGCGGCACAAATCGTCGTGAAAATGTGAGGATTGTATTTGAGGGGAATTCCCTAGAGAAAATGCAGGTCAACAGTATATTTCCTGAAGATCATCAATTGAGGAATAATTGTTCTGTCAAAGAATGTTGATTTCAATTTCCCCTAATCAACCCCCGATTTTTAATAATTTTTTAAAGTTGATGTTTTTAACACTATTTTCTATGCGGTTACAAATACACGCGTGCAACCTTATGCGTGTACATGGTGTATGGACCATTGTGCTGTGAGAACACTTGACGGAATGAACCGGACGATGCCAGCTATCTCCATGAGGCGACAATCATAATAATTATGTCTCAAATGCCCTAGTCTCGGTTCCAGACCGTGCTGTCTTTTTCTTCCTGAGTACACTCACTCTTCGATTTTTTCTACCTCACGTCATGTCACGTGTGCACTCATTCTGCCCGATTTGGTGAGGAAGTAAGTCACGACACTATTCTTAGTCAAAGCACTTGACTGAAGATAGTAGTTTCCTTATCAATATAAGATGGGTTAATTTTAACGTCTGGAAGCCAGGCTACTAATGGCCCGTCCTTGTCCTGCCCGCCCAGTCTACGAGTCTGTCTGCTTTCTCGGTGTTCAAAAACATCACATTTGTGTTATAGTAATTCATTTTACAATATACACCCTTGATCTGATACTGTATCTTACCTGTTTGAGGCTAAAACCCTGGACCTTCTGCAACGGTAGTGAATGAATTACCATGGACGTACTGATATTCCCAAACCCAGCACGTTTCGGCCCTGGGTTTCGACTAATGACGTTACGTGTACAGAAACTACGGAGAGAAACGACTGTACATCCCATACGTACACCTCTTTCTTTGACAGTTGTAGACTACTTGACCTATCACGTAACGGGCCGCGATTGTGAACAAACATCGTTATTGACACTCATAGTCTGAATCGCAGACCTAATTTCCTCTTGAACCGGATGGTAGACCGGTCGCTACGAATGGTATAATTTTATTACAGGGGAACGTCATTATAACAAGGACCTAAAAACCGTAATAAATGCTATCATGTTTGGCATGTTTCTCATAGTCAGGGTACCAAACAAAGAAATATAAAAAGTTGGGACCAGCAAAATATCCTTGTTTATCATAATAGGGTTTTGTTTTATCCGACCCCTTTATAATGGGGTTCCACTGTACTATCAATACTCGAAATTAACTTGTGTGAAGCGGGGAAGGGGGGGGGGGTTAGTAATATTTTCTTGATGACGACAGCAACATATACTTAGTCTGCCTCGTAGACTCTGCACTGCGCCGTGGATTCGAGCCGTACGTTCTACAATCTGCTGCCACCGGGGAGAGGTAAACATTATTTGAACATGATTTACACACTGAAGATACGCGTCTGTACCCGACGTGCAAATAGTTTCCAGGCATTATCGATGTGCAAGGTACATTAAGGATTACTTGCCATTCGACTGTCAAAGTACAATTCTGCTGTAAGCTACTCTGAGTAAAGAAATAATTCTGAAAACAGTTTTTGTTTGCGGTGAATCAAGAAAAAAATTCCATTCCACTCTTTATCAATTATAATCTTAATTCGTTACATGAATATCATCTAAACGTGCAAATAGTTATATTTAATGCCCCTTGGACCTAGCTTCGTTTCAGAGGCATATCAATTAACCAACCATTCATGTTGCATAACAAACCATTCATCCTGCGTATACATACCTCACGTCTCTCCCTACATGTAGGTCCATGGTTCGGTTGACAAACAAGGAGAAAAGGAGAAATTTTGAAGTAAAAATTCAATATGAAGAAGAAACTTGCGATGTACACAATGGAATGCTAATAGGCCAGTGTGTGTGTGTGTGTGTGTCTGTGTGCGTGTGTGTGTGTGTGTGTGTGTGTGTGTGTGTGTGTGTGTGTGTGTGTGTGTGTGTGTGTGTGTGTGTGTGTGTGTGTGTCGTGTGTGTGTGTGTGTGTGTGTGTGTGTGTGTGTGTGTGTGTGTGTGTGTGTGTGTGTGTGTGTGTGTGTGTGTGTGTGTGTGTGTGTGTGTGTGTGTGTGTGTGTGTGTGTGTGTGTGTGTGTGTGTGTGTGTGTCTGTGCGTGCTAAAGGATGTCTAACCTCTGAGGTCAAGGGTAAACTTAAGTCTGAAGGGTGTCACTTTTGCACTTTGCCAACACCCTTGCACATATAGGCGTTTTAATCCATATCTTTTGGGCCAATTATATTGTTCGCTTTGGGGCATACCGGAATCATGAGATTGGTATGATATTCTACATCACGACTATAGTTGAATGTCATAAGGCGGTAAAGCAAATGTACTTTTCTCAAAGGTCACTTTTAGTAACGAATAGCTAAAAAATTGACACATAATAAATGTGCTCCCCTCATAATATGAGGTCAAATGATATACAACGCCAATTTGACATACTATATAATGCATCAGCCATCAGGAAAGAAAGTGGTTTTCATGGATGGGGTATCAGATGCAATGCCCCTTAAATTTCGCTGTTTGAAGCCCATTGGTCACTGTTGCTTATTTCATGGTAGCCCGACAACAGAGTGGCATAAACATCTCATGTAATAGATCGAATTTGATCATAGAAAATACATCATCAAATTTATGTCCACCAAAGGTCATATTCCCTGGACAACCGCAGTTTTTGACTTCGACATAGTATTACGATGTCGGATCACATGTTTTGTTTTTTCTTTGAATGCAGTGAGTATATATGCTAAAATACAAGGCTGTGCGCAGATAAGTTGGGGGGGGGGCGGGTAATAGTATAATTCTGTCATTTACTATACTCAGTCAAAATATTTCAAAATCTAAAATCCGAGAGAAAAAAGGGGGATTTGAACATTTCTGGGGGCAACTCGGTCCCACCCCCACCCGCTGTTTATGGCCATGACCAGTGACAAGGCATAACTTAATTGCTGCAAGGGCAACCTATAGGCGACAGATAATGGGGTACATGCCATCGGAGGTCACATGGTAAGGTCAAAGGTCATTTTAGGTCAGACGTTAAAATTTATGCAACTTTCGTCAGAATCGCATTCAGTTAAAAAAAAATAGCTCATGTTTGATGTGCTTATAAACTAGGTTTATTGGCTTGGGAGTCTACCCTAATATTAGCTACTTTTCATGAAATCAATTTTCTTTGTAGCTTTGTGATACTTTAATTACTTTTACTTAATTACATTTCGTATCACAAGAGCTTTGGCTACTCATGCAGACAAGTTCTCTAAAACGCATTCGCCATTTGGCCAAAAGGGGCGTGGTTCAAACGTCAATAACAAAAAAAAAGTTTTCCGAGGGTGCCAAAGTGGAACCATCCAGATTCTGAATAACTAAAGCCACAGGCTAACAATGATCACAGTTAAAAAAAACAAATGCTCTAAGTGTCTTTGATAAAGTCTATTTAAATGACGCCCTGAAAAAAAATTGTACTTTAAAATGATCATAGTGCTTTAAAAAGTGAAAATCTACAAGTATTCACCTGCCCCTATCCTCCCATAGACCTACTGTTGGTAGATTTAGGCTATTTTGTACTCCACCCGAGTACTTGTTTATTCATGCATATCTTGCCCGTGGCAGCATAACTTTCCAAACTTGTTTTATTCTGTTTATTTGTCCGTTTAAACACTATATGTAGATCAGATATCAAAGTTTGACATTTTTTTTTTAATTTGAAGCTCCACAATATTAGCCTGTGTCTTTAATACATTCCAAACAGAACACATTATTCTCCAGTTTTCACAATGCAACTGATTTTAGCTCATTTCACTGATGTGCCTTTTGCTGACGACATTCAAATGTAAAACACAATGTCACAAATAATATGCAACTGCTAGAATAAAACTGACAAATGTTCAGGTTAAAGTCCCCAATTCTAAGTAAAAATTATAGGAATTCTATATCATTGTTTCGTCATAAAAGATATTTAATTCTCTTTTCAAACCTCGATGGATGAAACGGCATTCTCAAAATACAAAGAAACTATTTTGAGTAGGATTTTTTTTTAGAAATAATTTTGTTCCTTTGAAGGTACCATCCATGATTTTCTGAGCTAACCGAATGGCCGACAGATCACCGAACTTTGCCGAAGTGGTAAATTCTTTCATGGCGGAGGACCCCCTGCGAAGGAGGAGACGACCGAAAGTCATGCCAGCTGAACTCGTGGCGGGTTGTCGCCCAGGCAAGGCTTGTTCATCTTCGCCATTTTGTGCGACAAGTAGTCTGAAACATCGTTATTTTCGACGCCCTGTTTGCAAGCTGAAATAAACCGTTTGGCCTACGTGGGGAAATGAATGGGTGAGTGAAATCGATCGTAAAACCCCATTTTTTCGTCATGGAAATTTCGAAATAAAGACTCGTAAAAATGGAATTAAAATGCCGTTGTGTAATGATTTGCAATGTCGTCTATAATCTCTGTTTTTCCTCATTTCCACTGATATGGGCTTCGGCTGTTAGTGTTAGGCCTGGACAGAACACTGGGCTGGCAGCAAGACAGTCCTCCTGTTCAGATAATGTTGGGACAGGCTTAAAAACCTTAAAAGTTTGTGAGAGTGTGACCTTGGCTTGACACAATCTGCACAAATCCATTTGTTTTGGGCGAGTGCGGCCCCGTTCAACTTCGTTCAAGTTATGACCGGCTTGTCATTGCTTGCCACAACAGTCGGGAACAGAGGCGGTTCAAAAAAATTGAGCATAGAATCTATATGTAACTGTTAGATCTAATTCGATAATCTCCAGCTTTACCACATTACTAAGATTATCTTGTGTGACGTCTGGTCAAGTAGCTCAGCCCACCAGCATGCTCATTTTCATTATTAATTATCAATATCATTGTTAACCCATTGTAAGTGCCCCTAAACCGTGTGGGTTATAACGTAAATCGCAAAACCAAATCACAACCAAATCATTATTACAATACAAACGTATAGTAAATGAAATAATCATTTATGATTTGATGCTATTTTTGAAAAATATGCGTGCGGTTTCCCGAAAGTTGATATTTGTTGATGCACCCGATCCTTGCAAGTATTATATTGATTAACTTTGCCATAGCATAGGCATAACGTTAGATCTATTTAATGTTTTTGCATATTTTGTACTCAGTATGTCATTTCTATAAAATACTACTCGCATAAAGAAAAAATGCTGTAGACTCCCAATAGAATGACGAGCTGTGATTGATGCAATTGCTTCCTAGCTGTCGTCGTCAAATGCGAACGATGTCATTTTACTTGTGCGTTAGCATTGAGGCCCGCACCTCGCCAGCCCGCTCCGCCATAGACAATGCATGTTGAGGATGCGCGCAGAGGTTACACTGATTTAAAACATCAAAGCATAGCTGTAACATGTGTTTGTGATTATTTTATGATTTTTTTATCCAAAAGTCCCTGTCTTGTATAATTTTGCACGGTTTGTAAATACCATGACAAGTGATTGTTGCACACAACCCAACGCGTATTTTTTGTTCAGTGCGCTTCTTTCATTTTACACAGGGTGGCACACCTGGCGAGGTGCGGGTACCCGACTTTATAGCCAGTGCACATGTGCGCAGATTTAGGAACCTGTTTAAATTACACGACCAAGTTGAGTGACACATTGACAAAATCATCTTCACAAATATAATAAAAGTGAGTTTTTCATACAATGTTCATGCAGTGTTATTCGTCATGCAGATATATCTATGCGTCATTATATGAGGCAATTCCGTAATACTGGACAAATCACAAATTATATAATTGCCTATCTGAATAATTTAAATTTTTAATGATGTTTGGACATGTATAGAATCTGAAGAAACAATGGGGACTCATTTTCCACTCTAAATTTTAACATCTTCAACAGCCACCCTCTGTGGAGATCAGAACCATACATTGAAATCCAACAGTGGGACTAGTGTACTAAATCTCCAGATTTTATGGAAAACTATCATTTATTTTGCGTTTTTTCATGCCAATAAGCCCTTCTCTTGTGTGCTAACAGTAATAAAGCCCAACATATCATACTAAATCTTAAAAGACATAATAAACGAGAATTTGTGTGGATGGACAAAATGTAACGTAACCACCGTAATTAAACACCATGTTTTGCTGTTGTAGTTAAAAATGAAAGATTTTTTATCAATATTAATATCAAATCGACTTAGCAAGATGTCAAAATAGCGATGAATACACAATTTGTGTCAGTTGAAAACAGGTTGAAGGAAACTTTTGAGGACAAGACTTGTATTTTCTAACTAACCATGATAAAGTTCTTGTTAATCACCCATGAAACATGATTTCATGATTTTGCTTGTGTTTGTGAGATACGGTGCCAGTCTAGAGAATTGACAGTACCCAACGCAGAAAATTATATGAAAGCATTTTCATGGTTAAGGCCAAATGTTGAGCAAAGGTTTGTCATAAGTAGTAACGTAACTATCACGATATTGCCCATATTGGGAAACATATTTGGATTTTCTTTTATTGAATTGAATCAAGTGTAATTTTCTTGTGTGATGTAGGGTGCACAGCATTTAGGCCACAGTGCATACTACTTTAGCTAGGGTGGGGAGTGGTGATCGCGGAACCTAATTAAAAAAAAACTGGATGGATATGTTGTTTAAAAACGTACATTTTAAAATGATCATAATTATTATGTATTTAATGGAATTATTGATATGGGTAAGAAAAATAGATGTTGCATCCTGGGTTCTATTTTGCAACTTTGTGCGATTAGTCCCAACGCATTTAAAAGTTGCGTTCTATGGACGCACGGCGTCTGCGTACTCAACCCATCCAGACATTACAACCTGTTATGATTAGTAACGTTGGGTGGGGCAGTTGAGTATCTGCGACACTTGATTCTTGAGATCTTTTCAGGAAATGCCTGAAACATTTTGAAATGATCAATAGACTATTGTACATATTTTCATTGGAAAACCAAATTTCATCGGAGGGCATGATAAAGCTGCATTCATTGAGTTGTTCTCAACTTTGTGTGATACTTTCTCGCTCGTATTAACGCTCTAATCTAAAGTGCTTATATCTAGTGTACTTCAACCTGTCGTAGAATTTTCATAGATAGACATAAACTGTACCTAAACTGCCCTCAGCCTGGATGTCTTACTGGAACGAGATAAAATCTCACTTCACTGGCACCCAGTGGCCTGAAGATTATTTTGTGTGTAAATCTACAAATTTTGGGGTAAAAATACTCTATATTTATTTTCGGGGGCTATTTTTTGAGTCTCATGCTTTCTACACATCCTTTTGTATTTTAAACCCTATCATTATATGGGGGCTCGTTTACACATGTTTGTCGGGCATACTGTTCCATTTTAGCGGGCAAAATCACCCCATGCTCCTTTGTTTTCCTGAATTATTCACAATTTTGCATCAAGGTGTGGGATTTTGCAGAGAGTGTATTTTTTGTGTGACTTTATTGTTGTTTTCATGTCACTTTGTAGGGTCTAGTAAGAGTACAATGGGAGTCTTTTTTTTCAGCAATTCTTGATTATCTTTAACTTGTCTGTTTCCAATGTCAAAATGAGATTAAGTAAAAGGAAGACATCAGAATCGTTAGCAAAAACAAGACTCCCTTAAGTTGTCAGATCTCATTGGACTTTAGTCGTATAGGTCTAGGACCTATTTGGGAAAATAGAAAATCCTTCATGTGCATTCATATTTTGTTTTTAAGCGCAAAATTCATTGAAAATTAAATCCACTGCAAATCTTATCGTTAGCATAATTGTTCGGAACCTAATTGGTGCGTGCACAAAGCTTTACGCAAGAAAGATTCACTTTGTAGACCACTTATGTTATTCAATAAAAGTTACCAAATCAAATGAATGTTTCTCATGTAATGCTACATTCTAAGGAATAAACTGCCCATGACAATTATTTACTAAACACTCTGACAATGTTTTTAACAGGTTGATTTGCGTCATTCAACTAACTTGGTCGCACAGTGAAGGGTCCTACAATTGCCTCACAATACATTGGCTGTGCTAACTTATGCAGAGCAGTGATTTGCACAAGGGTCAATAAACAAAACTTGTACTATTTAGGAAACTACAAGCATATTTTTCGAAACACGTGTATTGAATTGAATTTTAAGCTTGATTTAAATGATGGTTTGAATGTGAATTTTTGATTGCAGACAAAGTGGTCTGTCCCTAATGAAGTGAACGTAAGAAGTCAATCTGTTCATGCAGGATATTTGATAGAAATTTTGTTTTCTGGAATTTGTGTTGTTGTATTTCCATACAGTCTGACAGTGTGACCAGAGTGTTTATGATGGCTGGGCCTCAGAATAGAGTGAAGGAAGCCACATCAACAGGGGTCGAGCACCTTTGGAGCCAATTCCGCCACGAGGGACAATAGGGGCGTGCCCTCGCCAAACCCATACACATCCACGTCTGGAGCAGTCTGTGCGCATTAACTCCTTTTCTGAGAACTTTGCTGGCACAGTGTATTGGACGCACTCTATCGTAAGTTGCAAAGCTCTTAGCTGACTGAGGTGATACAGTTTCAGCCTTTTGTTCCCACCCTGTGGTATGATCTGTAATATGATTGCCACAATTAGCTATTTCATATGGATTGTTTTGGAATTTTTTGTATACCTTCTCTAAAAATTCATGTTTCACTATGATTTAAAGATGAATTGGCAATGCCGATCTTTCACATGTTTTGTTTGGTCTATATCATTGATCAATGATTGACAATAATTCGTCGGTGATTACAGAGAAATCTTTGACCTGTCTAGATTTTGCTACGATACAATATGATTGATACAACTGACCTCAAGATGATTGAAATCTGATCGATTCACCATGATTACCCCATGATTTAGCCATTGATTATGAATTGTGGCAATGAATTGATGATAGTGGGAATGCCCCTTTATCGACATAACTAACTTGTAATTATATTTTCATGTGTAATAATCTGTAGATAAACCATTACAAATTTTTTAGATTTCTTGGATGAAAGGCATTAGAATTTGACATTTAGAACACTAGTCTGTAATTTGTGTATCTGGTAACTGGTTGTAATTTATGTTTTGTAATTCTACATATCAAATTTTAGGGTTCTCATAGACAGATCGAAGGTTTCGTGAGTCATTAGATGAAACCAAACTTTCATAATCATATACATGTAGTAAAGTCATTGGCAGCCTTCAAGTGTTGTTAGAGGTTAAGAGGATAACTGGCTACAACTATGTCCAATTGTTCATGATATAAGTATTCTAACATGTTAATTTTTTGTAACTACCACACTTAGGGAGGAGACAAAGCTAAAAGAAGATTAACTTTCGAGGAAATTGAGGAAGAGAGATTTTGTGGCCCAAACTCACTGGAACAGTCGGTCAGTGTAAGCAGCTGAGGATAACACTGGGGGAGGATCTAGTGAGTGGTGGCAGCAGTAGCGAAGCAGGTAAGTGGAAAGGTTTTGTAAAATGTCTTGTCACTGTTCAGGGGGCTTGATTATTCTGATGATCAGTTTAGACTATTAAGTATTGTATTTTGCGAAAAAAGTAAGAAGGGACAACTATTCTTACATACAAATGTATTTATTGATTATCAATTATCATAGTGACGTTCCCTTTTTAATTTTAAAGTATTGGTACTACTGCGCATTTCGGGATCTCCCTGGACTTGAGTCAAAGGTATTTCTTGCAAAACTAAAAAAATATCTTTAAGCTGTGATTTTCTACAACATTACAGGTACTCACAAAATTTTGTTGAAAAAAAAAAAAATGAGGAGCGTAAGAAAATGTTTATAACAAATATTTGTTAAAAAATAAAAATTTTTGGCTCCTCACTAATATATTTAATGATATTTTCACATGTTGAGATGATCATTTGGTAGATGTTACTGTTATACAAAATTTCTTTGGATACAAATTATTTTTCTTCGGTCTAAATTCAGATCATTCACGCACTGGCTACTCTTTGTTTCCAAGCTCTCTTTCCCCAGTGTCGAACAAACTTATAAACCATTCTGTTTAGGTGAAACCATGGCAGTGAAATATGCAAAGTAGTAATTGTTTTTCATAGCCATGTATGTGAGGAAACTAACACTGATCGCTATCAACCCAGTCCTGTACATTAGATAGAGTTGAATGATGCTTGCTACACCAATTTTTTTTTTCCACCTATGTTATTCTTAATTCAATTTTCAAGGCCATTATGGTTGATTTTACATGTATGTTATACATTTATGTAGCTCCTGCGCATGCTGAACTACATTTAGCCAAATTTCAGTGTTAGTGATAACATTTGTAATCATCTGTATTGGAGCATGGTGGGCTGATCAGGTTGACAGTTGCCTCAAACAAAACTTTAAACTTAATTTACATAAAACGCTATGTGGTAAATACATTGATCAATTACGTTTAATCGGACTAATGCGAAGTTAGTAATGCTTGCGTGTTGTGTATTGGGTGACTTTGGCTTGTGGGTGCTAAGTTGAGCCTGAGGAATTCTACACTGGTGGGTCAGCATTACAGACACTGTACATGTACATGTAGCATTTGAATTATGGATACTGCTGGTTTGTGTAGCTGGGTAGCTGCGTGGAAATTATGAGTTGTCATTTTTCTTTTGTCCTGTAATATTGGTTGAAAACTTGAAGAAAGGAGGTGGGGATGGTGGTTCTTAATTATCTTAATGGTGCTATTGAATACTTTGTCACAATTAGTTAAAGCACGGGCAAACAACCTAGTGTGTGATACCATGCTTGATAGACTGAAATGTAAACATGTCATATGGCGGATGTGGTATTTACCACTTGATTTAAATTTGAAGTTTGATAAGCTGAATTTATGGATGTATGAGAAAATTAAATCGTAATTTGTCTCTGCCAATATTGGTTGTGATCTGAAAGCAGTTAAATTAATTGGAACATTTAATTCCTTGGGAATAATGTCTGGTCAACAATACATTTCCGATAGGTCATGAATGAGGAGTAATTGTTCTTCATTTGAGTGTTGTTCCAATCTTTCCCTAATTAATAGCTGATTTTTAATGATTTTAAAGTGGATTGATTTTTAATTATTCTCTATGGGGCTTGATTTACCTGTGTGCGACCTTTATTTTAGTATGTATTTATGTCTATGCCGTGTTTTGTTTTTTTGCAAGATTTTCGAAGATAAAAAGTGGGGTGTCGGTATGTTTTCAGGTGCGCTGTCGACTACTATTCGTCATATATTATCTCAATTACTATAGCGAATATTTTAATCTTTTCCTTTAACTTCTATTTCACAGTTATTTTGCGCACAAAAGCCGTTAGCCAGTGTACGGTGCGCCGCTTCGGAGGCAAGTCCAGGATTCGGTCAGGACTGAGCTGTTGTCTGTTGAAGGTTTGTTCTAACGTAAGTCATCAGTGCGCGCTGCTTACTGTTTATTTATTACTATTAGGTTAATTCCAGACGGAGGTGGGGGGGGGTTGGGAGTGTTCAAATATACTTCAATCAATAGGTTATGTGACGTGCATGAATGTGCCTATTGCAGGCCTTGAATTCAATCCCCTCCTGCAAGTCATAGAATTGTTTCTTCCATTATGCATTTGATAATTAGACCAGATCTTAATCTTAGTTCAAATGTGCCATTACCTTGACTTTGCCCCCCCCCGCCCCAAACCAAATTCACTCAGTAAAGCAAAACTACACTGCGCCATCAGATATATTCCAAAAATGTACAACATTTGATGCACTGTTCTCCTCCCCATTCCCCCCCCCTCAACCTCGAGGAGGGGGGGAGGAGTGAGCAGGGGAGGGGAGAGGAATTTTTGAGGATATTATTTGTTTGAAGATCAGAAGCATCAATACTTTGCTGTGCTCATATCATATCACACCAGCGTTCGGAACACTTTATATGTGACAGTAGATGCGCTGATTTTTACTGCATATTTGCACCCAGTATGCGTTCACTAATTTAAATCACAGTAATTTGTTAAATAGTGTTGATTCTTTTAAATATTAGTCAAAATGTGTTTCTATGATGAATGGTAATCATCTGAAATAGTTTGTATGTAAAACTTTTAGAACCCTCTCTTTATAGGTTGCACCGCGGTAAATAACACAGGAAATCCCGAAAATGTGCATCCGACCCAACCCAAAGAATTAACATGTTAATTTGAATGGCGGCTGCCAAAAGGGGTTGGGTTTGATTAAGTATTAAATAAAATTTTCTGAAGGGGTTGAGTGGAATCTTTATTGCTGTTACCAGTGAAGAGAAATTAATTGATTGGGACGGAACTATTTTTTGTGCCATGAACAGGCCTTTTGCAAATTCAAGCTACACAGGCGCAAATCGCCGTGAAAATGCTAGGAATTTGGCATTAAGCGGGGGGAATTCCGCCTTGGGAAAATGACACTGATCTGTTCAAAACAATACATTTCCGAAGGGTCTGAATTGAGCGAGTAATTGTTCTATCACTTGAGTGTTGATTCCAATCTTCCTAATTATAGCTGATTTTTAATGAATTTTCAAAGTTGATGAATTTGAACATTATATTCTCTATGGGGCTTGAATTTACCTGTGTGCGACCTTTATGTAATTAGATGTATTATGTCTATGCGCTGTTTTGTTTTTTGCAGATTCGAAGTAAAACGTGTGTGTGAGCTTGATTTCAGGTGACTGTTCGATACTATTCGTCATTATATTCATTGATATAGCGAATATTTTTAAGCTCTTTTCCTTTAAACATTCTATTCCACAGTATATTTTGGCACAAAGGGTTTTTTAGCAGTCGTACGGGTGCCGGCCCTGCGAGGGCCAAGTCCAGGATCCGGTCAGACTTGAGCGTTGTCGTTGAATGGTTGTTTCTAACGTAAGTCACAGTGCGTCGCTGCCTTATGTTTATTTATTATTTAGGTAATTCCAGACGGGGTGGGGGGGGCGGTTGGGAGTGTTCCATATAGATTCAATCAATAGGTTATTGTGACGTGAATGCAATTGTGCTATTGCAGGCCTTTGAATCAATTCAACCCTCCTGCAAGTAATAGGATTGTTTCTTTCCATTATGCATTTGATTTAATTAGACCAAGATCTAATTGTTCAAATGATGCATGTCTTTGACTTGTTGCCCCCCCGACCAAACCAAATTCAGCTCGCCTAAAGCAAAAACTAACACTGGCCATCAGATGATATTTCCCAAATGATTACAACATTTGATGCACTGTCTCCTCCCATTCCCCTCAACCCTCGAGGAAGGGGGAGGGGGGGGTGAGAGGCGGATGGGGGAGAGGAATCTGAGCGATATTATTGTTTGTGCTCAGAAAGCATCACATAACATTTGCTGTTGTCATTTACTAATCAAACTCAGCCGTGGAACAACTTTATATGTGACAGTAAGTCGTGATTTTTACTGATATTTGCACCCAGTATGGATTCACTAATTAAATTCACAGTAAATTTAGTTAATTATTTGTTCTTTTCTAAATATTAGTCAAAATGTGTCATGATGCATGGTTAATCATCTGAAATAGATTTGATGCATAAACTTTTAGACAACCCTCTCTTTATAGGTTGCCACCGCGCGTAATTACACGATGATTATCCGAAATGGTGCATCCGACCACCAAGAATAAAAAAATGCTTAATTTGAAATGGAGCGGCTGCCAAAAGGGGGTGGGTTTTGATTAAGTATTAAATAAATTTTCTGCATAGGGGTTGAGTGGAATCTTGTGCTGTTTACCGCTGAGCAGAAATTTAATTGATTTGGAGGAACTATTTTTGATGCCCATGAACACGGCTTTGAAATTGCAAGTAACAGGCGCAAATCGCCGTGAAAATGCTTAGGAATTTGCATAGGGGGATTCCCTTGGGAAAATGCTTGGTCAACAATAACATTTCCGAAGGGTCATGATTGCAGGAGTAATTGTTCTATCATTAGTGTTGATTCCAATCTTCCTATTAATAGCTGATTTTTAATGAATTTTTTCAAAGTTGATGATTTTAACATTATTCTCTATGGGGCTGATTTACCTTGTTGTGCGACCCATTTATTATTAGCTATAGTATTAATGTCTACTGGTGTTTTGTTTTTTTTGCAGATTTTCGAAGTTAAAAACGTCGTGTGTCGGCTTGTTTCAGGTGCTGTCGACTACTATTCGTCATTACTATCTCAATTTATATAGCGAATATTTTAATCTTTTCCTTATAAACATTCTACTCCACAGTTATTTTGGCACAAGTCGTTAGCAGTCGTCGGTGCGCCTTCGGAGGGACCAAGTCAGGATCCGGTCAGGACCTTAGAGCTAGGTTGTCGCTTGAAAAGGTTGTTCTAACGTATAAGGTTCACAGTGCCGCGCTGCTTATGTTTACTTTATGTATTTAGGTAAGTTCCAGACGGGCGGGTGGCGGGTGGGGGAGGGGGGTTTGGAGTCGTTCACGATATATTCAATCAATAGGTTTATGTTGACACGTGGATGGAATAGAGTGCCTATTGCAGCCTTTGATTCATCCCCCTCCTGGACAAGTAATAGGACTTGTTTTCTTCCTTATGCATTTGATAAATTAGGACCAAGATCTAATTTTGTTCAAAAAATGTGCCAATGTCCTTGACTTTGCCCCCCCCCCCCGCCCCAAACAAATTCACTCAGTAAAAGCAAAAACTACTGGCATTCAAGATGATATTCCAAAATGTACCAACATATTGCTCACTGTCTCCTCCCCATTCCCCCCCCCTAACCTCGAGGGAGAGGCGGGGGGTGGGTGAGGAGGCGGAGGGCGAGAGGAATTTTGAGGAATATTATTGTTGATTCAGAAAGCAATTCATAACACTCTTGCATGGTGTCAATTCATATCAACACACAGCCGTGGAACAACTTTTATTATGTGACAGTAGTCGTGATTTTTACTGATATTTTGGCACCCCAGTTGGTTCACTAATTAAATCACAGTCAATTTAGTAATTATTTGATTCTTTTAAAATATAGTAAATGTGTTCTATGATGATGGTTAATACATCTGAAATAGTTTGATGTAAACTTTTAGACACCCTCTCTTATAGTTGCCGCGCGTAAATAACGACAGGAAATCCCGAAAAATGTAGCATCCGACCCAACCAAAGAATAAAAATGTTAATTTGGTGTGGCGGACTGCAAAGGGGGGGTGGGTTTGATTAAGTATTAAATAAAATTTTCTGATAGGGGTTGAGTGGATCTTTATTGCTTGTTTACCGTGAGAGAATTAATTCGGATTTGGGAGGGAACTTTTTTATTGTGCCATGAACACGGCTTTAGAATTCAAGTTACACAGGCGCAAATCGCGTCGAAAATGCTAGGATTGCATAGGGAATTATCTCTTCTTCTATTC
>JZLH01S0412139.1:50679-70579 GCA_001188425.1 Eucidaris tribuloides | reverse complement strand
GGGGGGGGGCTTTGGACGAAAGGTCGCGTTCCAGTCAACGCAACGCGACCTGGCGCTCCCGACGCACCCTTTCGGCCAAACCGGGGGGGGGGGGGGGGGCTTTGGACGAAAGGTCGCGTTAACGTCAACGCGGCACGACGCGACGCAACCCACCTCTTCGGCATAAGCCGAATTTATGAATTAAAGTAAATATGCACTAAATTCTACGACTTCCACTATCAAGCCTCTATTTGCTTGCCCACTGACACCAAATCCTAGATACTGCTCTGTGAAGATTTCCTACAAATCTCGTGAGTGATACCAAGGATGTAGTGAGTAGTGTACAACACAGGAAGTTGAACAATTAACTTAATTACTAATGGACCCATTTGTACTTGCGTCACAGCAATTAACGATAGATTAATGGAAAGTAAATGTAGACGTTGGGATGAAATCGACAGTTCAAACAGCGCATTTCTGTGGGACACAATATGTATGCAAACATTCATTTGGTCAAGTTCTTTCGTGTCCGTCACCCACTACGTACATTTGTCAAATATTTTGACAGGCTCTCGCACAGAGGAGAGGTCAGATTAGCTGCCACCAGATCCTCCATTAGCGTTGGTCATTCTCCAGTGGTCATCTCAGCAGATGCGGCATGGACTGTTCGGATGTCGCATATTCAAAGGTTTTATTGGACCTAACTTAACCCCTTGATTCATGTCGGCCTATATTCCGTGTGAAGTCCGGTGTGAAGTTCATTAATTTTGTACACTTATCAATACACTTTCACGTCATTGGACTGCCCCACTTTCTTTTCATCGTCCAGCTCCTGCAAAATCGCGATCACCAAATGAATTCACTTCGTTGTTACCTGAAGAAAGTATAGGCTTCAGATCCTCGTATTAAGATGAACATGACACGGAATAATAGCACAACTACAATTCAGTTAAACTCTTGGGACGCAAATTTTGAGGGATATTTCGTAGTTCGCGAAACTTTGTTCATTTTTGCGGCATTAGTAAATGGAGGCCTTCTCGCCCTGATACTTGCTCGCCGAAATCTGAGAAAACAACATAACATTTTCATCTTTAATATGGCTCTGGCTGATTTGGTTACTGCACTTTCTTTGTTGGCTTTGTTCGTGACAAAAATCTCGGTAAGTAAATTGATGAACAAGTGGTTATTACTCTTTAAGGAGTTAATATCAAAATGAATGCATTGAGAGTGAAATATGTGTGCTTTTCACTCATATTGCAGTAACCTCAGGGATCACTCGAAATCCTCGAGTGATCGTTGTTCAACTCACTCCAAAATGAGTGAAAATCATCCAGGTTCACTCGCAACTCACTCTAAAATATATAATTTTTTGACATTTACTCCTTGTAGTGTGAACGATTGTACTCTTTTTTTCAGAGAGTTCAGTCCATACTTTCCAAAACAGGGGCGTCGATCCTGTGGGGACAGGGGGATCGCCCCCCCCCCATGAAAAATTGGAGGCAAACACATCGATTTGCCCCACTCCACCAATCATCTTGACAACTTGAAACAAATCATAACATGAAATAGGGTGTTTGTGTTTAAAAAGCATTAGAAAGCACTTTAAAATCATTAAACTTACCACAAAAATACCATCAAATAAACAAATTGCCAAAATTTCATATTGCATTTTCACGCCGGAAATTTGTGACATTTTCTTTCCGAAACACGGATCGACGCCCCTGTTTCAAAATGTACCACAAAGGTGAAATCTTCTGAGTAAAATATTTTTAATTGGACATGAATTTAGTATAAACGTACACTTTAGTCGGTGCAGGACCCTAAAGCGCAAGTTTAGGTTTGGCATATTTTTTTTTTGATTTAAAAGCTTTATGCTCAAAGGTCATATGATCATATCACACCAATAACAGATTCTGAAAATGTCTTTTGTTTTTTTTTATTAATTAAGAAAAATCTTGGGGGGGGGGGACCCCCAGATTTTCGACTATATTTTACATTATAGGGTTAATAAGGTGTTAAGGTTATCTGAATTATACCTCATCAGAAAGATCAGACTCTAATCTGTCTGGTGAGGTATAACACATTATTAACCCTTTGGATGCTATAATGTAAAATAAATATAATATAGTCGAAATCTCGGGGTCCCCCCGAGACTTTTCATTAATTAATACAAAAAAAACACTAAAGACATTCAGAATCTGTTACTGGTGTGATAATTATGACCTTTGGGCATAAAGCTTTCAAATGAAAAAAACAAACCCGCCAAAAATATACTTGCACTTTAATTGCTTATGATAAGCTTTGATTCGCTACGCACACAAACTCAGTAAAACTATTATTCCATATCGAATGACATGACATGTCATTGACATTGTCTGTTTATTCATTAATGAAATGAAATATAAAATTTACTCGTGTTCTGTGATATTTTCGTAGGCATTAGGAATGCAAGCAGCACTGATTACAAGCTCACTCACATCAATTCTGAGTATCCTGTTCGTGGCCGTTTATCGCTATATCACCGTACAGTACGACCCCTTTGGAGCGAGGAATATTGTGACCACGCCCCGATGTATCCTGACATGCATTAGTAGCTGGGTCGTCAGCGCTTCGCTCTCGGCTGTGAGTGTGTTGGTCGGTGGGGACGCTATGGCACAATTCATAACACTTCTCCAATTCTTGATAGCAGTCTTTACTGGAGTCTGTTACTATCTCGTATATCGCGGGATCTCGCAGAAAGTGGATCTCGGAGATCAACACCGGCTTGCAGAAAATAAACAGATCTTACAAACATTTGCTTTGATTTACGGTACAACTGCGTTCTACACCTTTGCGTGGTCGGTGTCTTTTATATTAATCTCGATGAGAATATTGGTACACTGGATTCAAATAAGTTTTCATATCATAGGGGCTGTAAACATTTTACTGAATCCTTCGATATACTTGTGGCGTTCGAAAGAGGTACGAACCATTTTCCCCAAGTGTGCACGCAGAAGGCGCGTTTTCCCTCGCAATTCTGTTGCTGTCTTGTCTGGACGGGAAAACCCAATAAATAAGCCGGGATTTTAGTTTAAGGCAGTGTCGGATATAACGGGACTGGGGCACGCTTGCATTATTCGGATGGTCTTGTACATGGTAGATATCCCAGCGTGTACAGTGTGTCTCCAAAAAAAAGTGCAAGTGAAAACCACCCTCTTTGGCAATCAGAAAATACTCTTATGACATGATGCTAACGTCAACGTCAAGTGCATATAGTCGTAGCTTTCAAATACTGTTTCTTTTTTAGGAGGTACTTCTGAATAATTGCTTCATGTTACATCTTCTCTGAGCATGCTGAGGATTCAATCCCTGTGCACATCGGGTGATAGCTTCTGCAGCACCGGTCTGTGAGGCAGTAAACATTGAGTATAAGAACACAATTCTGTGCGCAAATAATTTTTGGCCTTGGACAAAAGTGGCATGTGGTCACTCATGCGTGAAATACTTTCGATACCAATAGTGTCATCAGATAGCTTAGGTCCAAGGTAAAATATTCATATCAAAAAATAATCTCTAGATCATGAAATATTGCGTAATAATTTTATTTTCTGAGTGTCTATTTTTTTATACACGCTGTATTGACTGGAGTAAAAGTGGAACATTTGTGATTTTATCTTTCGTTGTTAACTGAACGTATCTCAGGATTAAAACAAGCAAACTGAACAGAACAAACTGTATTTGAAAGCTAAGACTATGCCCTTGATGGTGATGTAAGCACGACCTCACAAAAATGTTTTCCTCATTACCTAAGGGCTCTTTTGACTTAGTTGCACAATCATTTTTGAGACACTGTGTATATTACCACACATACCGAAATCAAACAATTTCAGTACATATCTGTTCACATTTTTCTTTTATTGAATTGAAATGTATTGTCTATATTGAATATTTGAGTTTCACTGATTTAAAATAATCACTTACAATGTTGCAATACAAATATAATGATGCGATGTAATATATTTTTCACTTGTCTCTCCCTGTATTTTACATCGCAACTGCTGAATTTCTATTTTGTTAACAAATATATCATAAAAAATGAACCAGGTTGAGCCAGTGTGTACAAAACAAGGCATACGAACTACATGTCACTATAACTTTCAATACCGTACCACTAGCGTAGTACACACACACACACACACACACACACACACACACACACACACACACACACACACACACACACACACACACACACACACACACACACACACACACACACACACACACAAACACTCACAAACACAGAAACACACATCATACGTACAAACAAACACACATTATCACACATATTAAGCAACATGACCTATATATCCCGTGCGCCTAAAATAAACTAATTATAAAGCCTACACTCCTGGCGCACCGAAAGATTGGCTATTCGCCCATCGCCTGCTTTGTCACTGGGGTTAGTGCGGTTAGTCTCGTTCCAGGCGCTAGTGGGCTATTGCGCCTACGGGAGAAATAATTTAACCCTGAGGTCTTGATCAAAGGCTATAGATGTCATTTTTTCGTGCAACGCAAATTGTCTTCCCTGACATCTCCAGACATCGGTGGCAAATATAGCACTGGAGCAAGGGTGTAGGCTGGTTTGGACATGGGGAGGTGCACATCTAGGGGAGGTGGAACGGGAGGTGGAACTAAAGTTGACAAAATCAGGCGTTGAAAGCAGGAAAGGTGGTGCAAATTTCTTTTTTTTGCTATTAGGGTGCAACTCCTATGGCTTTGCGGGGGTGCACCCCACTGAACTCTACACTACGTGGAATGGGCGTCAAGGTTGACCGCACGAAGCAGGGCCTTTGTATTGTCGGCCATCTTGTGACATGCAAAAAGCGCACTAGCCGTACAGTGGATCCGGGTTTACAGTACAAGATCAAGCTCATGGTATAGAAGAATTATGCCCTATGGTTATGCTTCTGGTGATATGAGGGGCTGTCTAGGCCAAGAAGAAGACTTTTACATGAAGATTATGACATATTACTAAAATAAGACTAAATACACACGTTTTTTGTCTAATAGATGTTTGTACATGTATTAATCTAAGCAGCACTTGCGGTGCAGAATAACTGTATAAATTTTGTATTTTTTTTAATTGCACACATGTAAACATACTGTTATAAATTTGGGTAAGTTATATATTTGCAGCCATTAAATTAGATGCAGTCTATGTGCTGGTGAGATCAACATTGAAATATATTTACTGCCTAGACTATTCTGGAAGGTGGAAGAGCTGTCTGGGCCAGATGTAATTTACATAGAAAAAATGTAACTCCCCAGGTGTTACTAATTAGCCTAATAAAGGAGGTATCGACTGTGAGTGTGCCTGTGGAGATCAGTGACCTTTTAGGGCAGTTATGAATGAACATTCTAGAGAGTGGTACTTGGAGTACATTCTGGATTAAAGCATTGTGTTTATGATACCGTTATATTTAGAAATGATCCATAGATCTTTCTAGGTGTACAGATTTTCAGTATAAATGTCAGTTGTTTTGGACAAGTAATAAATACTTGTTAAATCAAATATTGGTATCATTTTGTTTCGTCTTTTCGGTTGTGAATTGATCATAACAATACACACACATATGCACACACATATGCAAACACACACGCAAACACACATGCAAACACACACACACACACGCACACACACATGCAAACACACACACAAACACACACACTTAACACAAAACACACACACACACATACACACACACACACACAAACACAAACACAGAAGTAATGAAATAAGTAGTGCCAGATGTGTTACTTGTAAATTTCTATGGCTATGTTTACTCCACAGGAACTGGTTATTACAATTATTGCTAGTATCATAACAAGTTCCTTTATAATCATTGCATTAGGAGATATAATTTAGTTCTGCAAAGGCTTAATAGGGGCAACAAAGTTTTCTGCCACTCAATCATACAAGCTGATGAAGCGTCCAGGATCAGACGTGAGACTGTTCTTCTCAGTTTTAGATCATAAGTCAAAATGAAATGATTTAATGCCTACAGCCCGGTAGTCCGCGGGTACGATAGTCCGAGGGTCCGTTAGTCCGCGGGTCCGATAGTCCGCGGGTCCGATAGTCCGCGGTGTACACTGTAAAAAATATTGGGTAAACTATACTGGGTAAATCAAAATTGGGTAAAAGTTGGGTAAACTTTTCCCAACTGTTTTGCTACATGCATTTACCCAACATGTGGTAAATATTTTTTCGCCCAATATCGGGAAAACCACTGAGCGAAATGAAATTGGGAAATAATTAAGGTAAATTGTGAACACTGGGTAAAAAGTTGGTAAGATCTCCAAACTGTTTTGCTTCATGCATTTACCCAACGTATAGTATTCTCTTTTTTCTTTACCCAATGATTGATAGGTTAAGTTAGAAATAGGATAGGACCTCTTAATGTAAGACAATATCGTGGAAAGACAAACAATATCTAGATTCCAAAGCATTAATTTTCATTATTTATATACTTTTCTAAATTCTGGATCGGGTAAAGTTTAACCAATAATTAGTTGGACACATAATTACCCTCATGTTGGGTAAATTTTGGGTAAAAAGACAGATGGGTAAATATTACTGGGTAAAATGGATGGGTTAATTTAAATTACCCAACAAAAGGGCAAATTCTGGATTGGGTAAAGTTTAACCAATAGTTGGTTGGACACATAATTAACCTCATGTTGGGTAAATTTTGGGTAAACTTTTACCCAATATTTTTTACAGTGTATGTAAAATTATGATCAGAATAATTATAGTGAAATCAAAATGTCATCGAGAGGTCAAAAGGTCAATTGATACGAACCCATGGGGTTCTTTTACAATAACCCAAAGGGAAATCGCCCCTTGACAACTACTTCAAGGAAAATATTATCCCCATTTTTTTTCAATCGACATGGCGAGATATATCTTGCCAAGTTATGTCAACCTATGGCGAGATATCTGGATTCTCGCCGGGCCTTGTACACTTCATATTCAATTCTTTTCTTTCGCTGTAAGTTTTGGTGTATTTGTCTGTGGTGGTTAGATTTATGCTGTCTGTAAATATTCACCCTGTATATATTTTTATATAGAAATATACAAAAGTTCGAGCAAGCTAGAAATTTCAAAGTTCTCAAGTGTATTACGGCATTTCAAGCAACATCTTAATCTCTGAACAGGATAAGTATATCACTGAATAAATAATGCGAGCGCGAAGCGCGAGCTGAAATTTTTGATCTACTAACCCTAACCCTAGTCCGATAGTCCGCAGACTATCGGACACGCGGACTATCGGACCCGCGGACTAACGGACCCGAGGACTATCGGACCCGCGGAGTAACGGACCCGCGGTCTATCGGACCCGCGGACTATCGGACCCGCGGACTATCGGGATGTCCCCGATTTAATTATTGATGTTAGTACGGGTAAGTCTTCAAATCATAATGACAGACCAAAATACTAATTCACTGTCATGCACGAACACAGAAAGACACATACATGAGAATGTATCTTTGTTTCGCACAGACGTATTAGGAATATTGCAACAAACAACAATTGCAGGTATAAATAGTAATTCACTGTCACACTAACACTTAGAAACCAGTGTTGAATCCAAGGCCGGCTTGTCCGAGGCCAATGCTAAGGCCGGATCACCCGAGGACAAGGACAAGGCCAAGGCCGACCCACCCGAGGACAACGACAGGGCCAAGGCCGGAAGGGTCGAGGCCAGACCGAGGCCGAATATTCCAATACAAGGCCGGCCGAGGCCGGAGAGCCAGGAAAAGGCCAGCCATGGCCAAATATGTTATTATTTGGTGGCAAAGGCCACAGATTTCAGAGGGACCCTAAATACCTGCCATTTCTTTGCTCAGTGATGCTCTTTGCTTTGGTTACAGGGTTGCCACTCAAAATCTTGATTTCCCCCTACGCCGCATGCGTATTTTCCTCTACGGACACCACTTTTCCCCTACGCTTAATTAGCCATATATTCCCCTGCGAACCCTGATTTCTCCTACAACATCGACTTGTCTGCTACAAAGGTATGTTTTCCCCTAAAAAAAAAACTTAGAAAATGCAAAATGTTGATCACAATTTTTTCGCCGGAGATGGACAAAATAGCCGAATATAATCGGATTTCCTTTGAAAATTTAAGAATATTTCTGAAAATTGTCAAAACCCCCTACATCCCCTACAAGTCATCAAAAACCTCTACGTTTCCCCTACGGAAGGTTATTTTCCCCATAGGTATCCCCTACAACCTACAGTAGGCTAAAATCCCCTACAGTATTATTTTTCCACAACTCCATAAAAAACATATATACTCATATACATATACATTGCATATAGATGTACACTCATATAGTCCACACACACACACACACACACACACACACACACACACACACACACCCACACCCACTCATATATATCCACTTACCCATTAACCATAATACAGCCAGAGAAAATGTTTAAAATGTCATGCTGCTGTACTCTTTTGTATTGCGGTGACGAGCAGTTTGACGAGTATATTTGTCCGTGGTTTTATGAGTCTTGAATCCTGTTGACAAGTTCACGGTCCTAAAAGGGTTAATTGCTTCATCCCAAGAAACAGGCGTGGAAACAGTAATGATATAAAGATCAATATGGATAAAATACTTTCACCCGACCACCTGAAAATGTTTGTAACAATATTGAAATGCCCTTTTAAGATGTTGTGACAAAGCAAAGACGTGATAATTGAGTAAACACAAACGAAACTTTCCCTTCACATAAGCTGATTATTTATTTAAACATGGTGTAATAAAAACCCTTGGAACACGTATAAATCCACCGGCCTTGACCCGAGGATTGCGTCCGAGGCCAAGGACGAGGCCGAGGATTAACATCCGTTCTCGAGGACGAGGCCGAGGACGATTTTGCGGCCTCGAGGCCGAGGCCGTCCTGGAGACCCACAACACTGATTTTCTTTTAAATAAAGGATTAACGTTTAAAACATTAAAGAAATATATACTAAACGGTGACCCTTTTAGATGTTCGGATATTCCAAGAGAATGCAGAGACGGCGTTTTTGTAGGACAAACTTAACTACGTTTTTGACAATATTTTCAATTGGTGACAGTCCTACAATTTTAAAAATGAATCGTTTAGTTAAAGTCATCGTAAAACAATATTTCCATTTTTAAAAGAATGTGAGCTACATGACTTCCCATGCTACTAGTGTCTCTGATAAGGTCTAAAAATGAATCTCTGAAGAAAATGGCAGTTCAAATGATCATTAAATGCTTCAAAAAAGTACAAATAATTGTGAGACCATTCCAGCTTTCCCCCATAGACTGCTGTGTTGCAGAATTTTTTTATCGGCTGAGGATAAATTCATATGCCAATTTTTGTTGTACATATTTCACAAGTGACAGCATAATTGTCTGAACTTTTCAGGGGCGTAGGCTGGTTTGGGCGCGGGGAGGTGCACATCTTGGGGAGGTGGAACTAAATTGACATGGGGAGGTGCACATCTTAGGGAGGTGGAACTAAATTTGAGTAAATCAGGCGTTGAAAGCAGAAAAAGTGGTGCAAATTTCGTTTTTCTTGCCAGGTGCGGAACTCCTATGGCTCTGCGGGGGGGGGGTGCACGTGCACCCAGTGCACCCCCCAGCCTACGCCCTTGCTTTTGTGTTGTAGGGTGTTTATTTGTCCATTCAAACACTGTCAGATATACCAGAAAACAAAGTTTGACAATTTTTTGAAAGGCTCATCCACCTTGTTATAGGCCTACACTGTCCTTAAAGACTCTATATAAAATTGTCGAACTTTGCTAGCGTTAAAAAAGCATAGCAGTATACGTAGTCGCCCACTGCCCGTCAGGTGGTTATGCGTACCGCGTCGGCAATTTGAACAAAATTTAACCTCGCGGAAAGAACAATATTCTGATAGCATATCGTTATTATTTTTTTCTCATAAAACAACAAGTTTGTGAGGTATGGATCTCAAACTTTCAACACACCATTTGTAAGTAATTAACTACCGGTTGGTAATGACAATAAAGGGAAGTTGTAGCCTTGCAAATCTTAAATCATATCTTCAATGTTATCAAATGTGAATCTGAAAAAAAACTCCCTTTCTGAATCAAACAGAAGTTATGAATTGAAAGAAGCACATTCAATATGCATTAAATTCTACGACTTCCAATATCAAGCCCCTCTTTGCTTGCCCACTGACACCAAATCCTAGATACTGCTCTGTGAAGATTTCCTGCAAATATCATGAGTGATACCAAAGATGTAGTGAGTACTGTACAACAAAGGAAGTTGAACAATTAACTTAATTACTAATGGACCCATTTGTACTTGCGTCACATCAATTAACGATAGCTTAATGGAAAGTAAATGTAGACGTTGGGATGAAATCGACAGTTCAAACAGCGCATTTCTGTGGGACACAATATGTATGCAAACATTCATTTGGTCAAGTTCTTTCGTGTCCGTCACCCACTACGTACATTGGTCAAATATTTTGAAAGGCTCTCGCACAGACACACAGGAGAGGTCAGATTAGCTGCCACCAGATCCTCCATTAGCGTTGGTCATTCTCCAGTGGTCATCTCAGCAGATGCGGCATAGACTGTTCGGATGTCACATATACAAAGGTTTTATTGGACCTAGCTTAACCCCTTGATTCATGTCGGCCTATATTCCGTGTGAGATCCGGTGTGAAGTTCATTAATTTTGTGCACTTATGAATACACTTTCTTGTCGTTGGACTGCCCCACTTTCTTTTCATCGTCCAGCTCCTGCAAAATCGCGATCACCAAATAAATTCACTTCGTTGTTACCTGAAGAGAGTGTAGGCTTCAGATCCTCGTATTAAGATGAACATGACACGGAATAACAGCACAACTACAATTCAGTTAAACTCTTGGGACGCAAATTTTGAGGGATATTTCGTAGTTTGCGAAACTTTGTTCATTTTTGCGGCATTAGTAAATGGAGGCCTTCTCGCCCTGATACTTGCTCGCCGAAATCTGAGAAAACAACACAATATTTTCATCTTTAATATGGCTCTGGCTGATTTGGTTACTGCACTTTCTTTGTTGGCTTTGTTCGTGACAAAAATCTCGGTAAGTAAATTGATGAACAAGTTGTTAAACTCTTTAAGGAGTTAATGTCAAAATGAATGAATTAAGAGTGAAATATGTGTGCTTTTCACTCATTTTGGAGTAACCTCAGGGATCACTCGAAATCCTCGAGTGATCGTTGTTCAACTCACTCCAAAATGAGTGAAAATCATCCAGGTTCACTCGCAATTCACTCTAAAATATATCTTTTTTGACATTTAGAGAGAACGATTGTACTCTTTTTTTTTTACAGAGAGTTCAGTCCATACTTTCCAAAACAGAGGCGTCGATCCTGTGGGGACAGGGGGATCGCCCCCCATGAAAAAAATTGGGGGCAAACACATCGATTTGCCCCCCTCCACCAATAATCTTGACAACTTGAAAAAAAATCATAATATGAAATAGGGTGTTTGTGTTTGAAGAGCATTAGAAAGCACTTTAAAATCATTAAACTTATCACAAAAATACCATCAAATATACAAATTGCCAAATTTTCGGCGCGCTTGGAGCGCAAAATTTCATATGCATTTTGACGCCGAAAATTTGTGACATTTTTTTCACTTTGGCCCTCCCAATCCGAAACACGGATCGATGCCCCTGTTCCAAAATGTACCACAAAGGTGAAATCTTCTGAGTAAAACGTTTTTAATTGGACATGAATTTAGTATAAACGTACACTTTAGTTGGTGCAGGACCCTAAAGCGCAAGTTTAGTTTTGGCATATTTTTTTTTTTCATTTGAAAGCTTTATGCCCAAAGGTCATATGATCATATTACACCAATAACAGATTCTGAAAATGTCTTTTGTTTTTTATTAATTAATGAAAAATCTCGGGGAGGGGGTCGAGATTTTCGACTATATTTTACATTATAGGGTTAATAAGGTGTTAATGTTATCTGAATTATACCTCATCAGAAAGATCAGACTCTAATCTGTCTGGTGAGGTATAATTCAGATAATTGTAACACATTATTAACCCTTTGGATGCTATAATGTAAAATAAATAAAATATAGTCGAAATCTTGGGTCCCCCCCCCCGAGACTTTTCATTAATTAATACAAAAAAAACAAACTAAAGACATTCAGAATCTGTTACTGGTGTGATATGACCTTTGTGCATAAAGCTTTCAAATGAAAAAAAAACCGCCAAAAATATACTTGCACTTTAATTGCTTATGATAAGCTTTGATTCGCTACGCACACAAACTCAGTAAAACTATTATTCCATGTCCAATGACATGACATGTCAATGACATTGTCTGTTTATTCATTCATGAAATGAAATATAAAATTAACTCGTGTTCTGTGTTATTTTCGTAGGCATTAGGAATGCAAGCAGCACTGATTACAAGCTCACTCACATCAATTCTGAGTATCCTGTTCGTCGCCGTTTATCGCTATATCACCGTACAGTACGACCCCTTTGGAGCGAGGAATATTGTGACCACACCCCGCTGTATCATTACGTGCATTGGTAGCTGGGTCGTCAGCGCTTCGCTCTCGGCTGTGAGTGTGTTGGTCGGTGGGGACGCTATGGCACAATTCATAACACTTCTCCAATTCTTGATAGCAGTCTTTACTGGAGTCTGTTACTATCTCGTATATCGCGGGATCTCGCAGAAAGTGGATCTAGGAGATCAACACCGGCTTGCAGAAAATAAACAACTGTTACAAACATTTGCTTTGATTTACGGTACATCTGCGTTCTACGTCTTTGCGTGGTCGGTGTTTTTCATATTAAGCTCGATGAGAAGAATGGTACACTGGATTCAAATAAGTTTTTATATCATAGGGGCTGTAAACATTTTACTGAATCCTTCGATATATTTGTGGCGTTCGAAAGAGGTACGGACCATTTTCCCCAAGTGTGCACGCAGAAGGCGCGTTTTCCCTCGCAATTCTGTTGCTGTCTTGTCTGGACGGGAATAACGCAATAAATAAGCAGGGATTTTAGTTGCAGGCAGTGTCGGGTATTGGTACAGGGGCAAGTTTGCATGCGTATCAATTTGTTTAGCACAAAAAACGCTTCTCTTTTGGGCAGAGAAATACGAGGTTATATGCACACGTCATGCATTACAGTACTCACACCGTGCTGTGTAGGAGCAGTCTATTGTTTACATTCATACTCGAACGCGTAATAATAAAGACTGCGTTAACTTCTAGGCAGCTGGGAAGTTCAGAATACAGAGAGAAAATGGTGTATGTGATTGGTTCTTGCCAATTCCGCGGGCCTTCTAGCCAATGAAATTTGATTTTTATTTTTTTTTAGAATCCTCAGACTTCCCGCTACACATACTCATCTTCAATATATTTGTAGATAGCGCACTTTCATTTTATGAAGCGGCAAAGTCAGAAAAATTGGGGAAAACGGGAATATTCCACGAGATTTTTTTACCAAAAAGAATCAATTCCCCGTGTCATTACAGTGACGTCTGTCACATATTTTGATCTAACCTTAATGAGAAACCTTTGATTATCATAAATCTCGTTTCAATAGTATATAAAGCTTGTAGATTTGTTACAATGGCCAAAAAAATGTGCCAAAAAACGACGGTTTTAGTTCCAGTTTACCATTGTGTTGCAAAACTCTAGACCATGAAGAAAGTAAAAGATCGCTCAGAAATTGATATGATTCCGATGGTCTTGTACATGGTAGATATCCCAGCGTGTATATAACCACACATACAAAATCAAGCAATTCCATGCAGTGCATATGTTCACATTTTTTCAGAATGATTCGGGTTTTTTTTATTGAATTTTAATGTAATGTCTATATTGAATATTTGAGTTTCACTGGTTTGCAATAATCATTTACAATGTTGGAATACAAATATAATGATGCGATGTAATAGATTTTTTATTTTAGATCGCAACTGCTGATCTATTACCTTTTAACAAGCATGTCAGAAAAAATGATCCAGGTCTCGAACCCGGATCACGACAAAATAACGCATCAAAACTCACGAAAACTGACTTGATCTTTGTCCATTTCCCGGACAAGCCCCCACTCTGTTATGAATCAGCTCAATCACACAATAATTTTTATCAATATCAGAAACGTCTACGAAAACGCCTCCATTTTTATTGTCTTCCACAGAACAGCCATTAATACATGTCGCAATCTCCCCGTGTATACACCGTATATCGTGAACACTATATCCTTCTCAAACGTTTTCGAAATCTCATTAAGAGATAGTGTAAAAATGTAAACAGAACTGACCACTACCATACAGAATTTGGTTATGCGTGACACATCACACTCAGACACACATCACACACACACACACACACACACATCACACACACACACACATCACGCACACGAATGCACACACACACAAACAGTCACACAGATATTAGTATGAAAGATCAGTTTCAAGACAATAAAATCGTAATTCATTTCGAACAAATTTCATGCATTTTCTTCGCCATCACAATCCATACTGTTATAGTCTCAGTGTACTTATAAAAGTACCATGCGAGACCTAAATCATACAATGATCAGTGAAGCACACAGAAACGATCATTAGAATGTACTTTTATTGATGGAAAGAATTAAAAGAAAACATCAAAGCTAATGCATTCAAGCCCAGACATTGGAAACAAACGAAGAAAATGGTCTACTATGCCCAGGCACTGTATTTTTGTTTTGGGAAAAAGCTGCATTTCGTTTTAATGTTATTCTTCACATTTGCCTGGACTGATAAACGAAAAGGGGATTTTTTGAGGGGTCAGCAACTGTTCCTACATGAATTTTAAGATTATAGGATATTATGATTACTTATGATAATGCTACCGTTAGACTTAGTTACATCATGGGGAAGGGGCATTTTACACCATGAGTGTTTATTTATATCGTATGTTATTGTATTCCATCATGATAATTGTTAATTAATTACCATGCATTGGGATGACCCCATACTCAAGCTCTTCGAGTTTTGTGGTCCTTTGGTATTTCCGTGTGATTACTAAAAAAAAAATCCAAACAAATGCATTTATTCAATCTCTCATATACTTCGTATTGTTGTCCTTATGTCGCGATGCATATTGATTTTGTATGTAATTTGTTTGTATATATTGTATATTTTAGTAATTAGAATTGGTTGACCTCGATGCAGCATTTTCTTTTTTCTTCTTTCTTATAATTGTATTTTTTTTCTAATCGTAAAGAGACCTTGTCAAGGGTATTATGCACTATATTAGAAAGGAGATGTTATTATTATTATTATTTTGAAGTTTGAAATAAAATTCAAATTAATGAATTCATATTTTTTCGTTCTTTCTTTTTTGATCGTTTTAGTTTCCAGTTCATTAATGATTATGCTCACTTGTCGCAATTGAGGCTTTCTGTTTCATGCAGATAGCAGGATCATGAATGAAAGAAAATAAGATTCAATATCAATGTCGAAAGTGGACATCATTTGTATCGATGTACGTTTGGCTAGTATCGATCGATGGGTAAGGCAATCTTTTTGAATCAATGTCACCGTTCACGTTAGGCACCTGCAAAACCAAGAAAAGAAAAGAAGAACAGCCATTTTATAACTGGGTTTGTCTTATTATCGCAACTAAACAGTGCGTCCCAGAAAACAAACATAACCCTAAAGCAAAGGGTTATTGTGCAAAAGCAATGCTTGTAAAACACTATAACTTTCCACCATATTGACGATTCGTCCACGAAAGGACAAGTTTGTCCACATGAACAAGTAATTGCTCCTTAAACCAGTTTGGTAGGACACAATTATATTATGTTTCATTTTATCCAATACGACGAATGGGATCATTGATGGGGTAATACATTTCTATCTTTCTTTCAGATAAAAAGGACACGCGAAATGGTGAAAAGGGCACATAATTTTCTATGTCCTCTACAAATTGAATCGCGATGGTTGTCCGGCAGAAGGGCCCTAGCATATGTTCCTCGCAGAAGGGCCTTAATAGTAAATTTTCTCAAATTTGAGAAATATTGCCTTATTGGATATTTGCAGTTAACAGACTGACAGAAATATTAAAAAAAAACTAGCCCACTACTTTGATTTCATGTGAAAAGACCCACTGGTTTTCAAGTCAGAGGCTAGGGCCCTTCTGCCGGACAACCAATGATCCTATCTGCAATGGGAATAAGAAGGACATTAACTGATGACTTTAGCCCTATATTACCTTCAAACCGACTTAGCATTCACCGCCAAAGACATGACCAAGAAATTCCTCTGTGATGTCATATTCCTTCAAGCTCGGGAATTGTTGCATGACGTAGAGCTCTATTCAAGTGAAGTGGAAGATTGAAATGAACATAAAATAGTATAACATGAAACATGAGAAGAAGAAGAAGAAGAAGAAGAAGAAGAAGAAGAAGAAGAAGAAGAAGAAGAAGAAGAAGAAAATTTGTTATCTGCCATTCAAAAAGACTTTTCTCCCAGCATAAATGCTATTATTACCCTTTCTGTATAATGATGAGCGCCTGGCTAGAAAGCAGAAGCTACACTTTTTTTTAAAAGTCTTTGGTATGACCGGGTCGAGGTTCGAACTCGCGACCTTCCGAACGTGAGGCGGAAGCTCTGACCCACTAGGCCATCAGACCGGTGAAAAGTGATCAGTTTACAATCCTATAAACATACTGTACTTTTAGGAATGACCAAATCGTTCACTTGCTGCCCCCGTTCGCTGAATCAATCCTATAATTTGTCAACAAACTACCCAATTACATGAAGATAAAACAAATAACGAAACGGAGTCCCCCAACACCCGACAGGATTTCTTCCGCCACTTTTAATTCTTCAATTACATGTAGTAGTAGTAGTAGTAGTAGTAGTAGTAGTAGTAGTAGTAGTAGTAATAGTAGTAGTACTATAGTAGTAGAAGAAGTAGTAGTAGTTGTTGTTGTAGCAGAAGCAGTATTATTTAGTGGTAGTACTGTAGTAGTAGTAGTAGTAGTAGTAGTAGTAGTAGTAGTAGTACCCTAGTAGTAGTAGTTAGTAGTTGTGGTAAAGTAGTAGTAGTAGTAGTAGTAGTAGTAGTAGTAGTAGTCAGGTAGTAGTAGTAGTAGTTAGTAGTTGTGGTAAAAGTAGTAGTAGTAGTAGTAGTAGTAGTACTAGTAGTACCTGTTAATCATACACAATCCCCAATGCTACGTATGTGGCCCAAAATTGAGCCATAGACTGCTGAGTTATAGAATTTTTATCCTCAAGACGTTAATGTACAGTTTTTTAACCGTACCTATTCCTCTAGTGAACATGGTGAAGGCATACATATAATTCTCTATAATTTTGTGTTTAAGGTGTTTATTTGTCCATCATGTCAAAGTTTGACAACTTTCTAAATGAGGATTATATAATATTTGAAATAGTGTCTATAACGATTCTGCTTAAATCCATGTCACACCAACACCAACTTTCCACTGACCTTGAATATTCTATATTCACAAGTTTCCATTTTCTGTCCTTTAAGAACAAAGCAACTGAACTAGACACATTATAAATGACATGCGGATTCATCAGATAGCCATCACATACACGAGAAACACAACATTGTGAATATTAAAGACACTATATAACACTGTGGAAGACCCGTTTAAAAAATTGTCGAACTTTGCTATCTGACATATCTGACAGTGTTTGAATGGACAAATAAACACCCTAGAACACAAAAGTTTGGACAGTTATGCTGTCACTAGTACAATATGTGCCGAAACAAATTGGCACATTAATTTTATATCGGGCGATAGGAAATTCTGCAACACAGCAGTCTATGGAGAAAAGCTGGAATGGTCTCTCAATGATTTTCACTTTTTTAAAGCACTTAATGATTGTTTTACACTGCAATTTTTTCAGGGCTTCATTTTTAGACCGTATCAAAGACACTAGTAGCATGGGGAATAATGTAGCTCAGATTTTTGAAACTGGAAACATTGTTATACAATGCCTTTAACGTAGACGGCCAATGGAGACTTGTTCTGGTATGACATCACATACTTGAGCAGAACTGTCGTCTACAGAGGACGATACACTGGCTTGTTCAAATATTTAAAAAATTATACTGAATAGATTTTAGTCTCAGACAGTCAATATTAGATTCTGAAGAAAAAAGTTAATGGGTCAGGAAATTCCCATTTGAACATTATGATTGTCATGAAGTCTGAGAAACTTTCACGACATGAATTCTCCCTATCGCATAATAGTTGTCTACCAGGGGCGTCGATCCATGTTTCGGATTGGGGGGGGGGCAAAAGTAGAAAAATGTCCAAAATTTTCGGCGCATTCCGCGTGCCAAATTGCAATTCAGATTTTGAGCTTGAAGCGCGCCGAAAAATTGGCAATTTTGTATGTTTAATAGTATTTTTATGCCATGTTTAATGGTTTTGTAGTGCAACTTTCCAATGATTTTGAAAACATATATATTTGCATCGCATATTATGAATTTTTCAAGTTGTCAAAATTATTGGGGGGGGGCGTAATCGATATGTTTGCTACACCATATTTTCATTGGTGTGGCGATCGCCCTCCCTNCCCCCCCCCCCCCCCGGATCGACGCATCTGTTATCTACGAAAGAACGTTGGAGTCGCACACAGATTATTGCGATTCTCTGTCGAGATTTGCCGACATGTTCACATCCGATATGTCATTTGTGCACATTGAAAGATGCGGCGTTTAAAAACCTCTGTTTTTGTCCCGACTATCCAATTGCACTGTTTCATCTTATTTTTTACACTTAGGATAAAGTCAGAGTTCCATTTATGTGTGTTGGCATAGAATAATTCTCATTAGCGGGGCAGAACTAGTTCAACGATAAAAAACGAAAAGAAAAAAAGCAGTACATATTGGATGAATTAAATAATACCACCGTTTTCGTTCGTTTACTCTGAGTCGGACAGGAAGACTGCCAGAAAAGTCCATGATGTTGATATATATCATCTGCTATCGGCAAATATTGGGTATATGTGATATGGAGAACTGGCTGTGATGTAACGCAGGTGGCCAAGGTTTGTGTTTTTCCCTACAGTGTATCGTTTTACGCTTATCCCCATCCTGTTGTGGTTTCATCACGAACTAATTAAAGGCAATCAAGTTATAATGAAATATTGCACTGGATAAAAAAGAAGGGTTCTTACTTTGTTGCTCTGGTGAAAGCTCCTGGAGCGCCTCACACTGTTGCATTTGTCCCAACGCACGGGCGCCATGTTTGATCGCCTTGCCGCCATAATGGGCCACCTTTCGGAGCAGTCCTCGACCCCGACCACCTCGACGTTTACCTTTTTTTCCACGTCTACCTTTGCTTCTACGTTTAGCTTCATCCACGTCTTCGTCCTGCATCATTTCCAATACTAGACGGAGAGACAGACAAAGATAACGAATAGTGGAAGACAGCCCTTACAAAAAAAATCCTGTAGTACTCTGTGGTAAGCACCACAGGATTTACTACAGGCCACAGGACAGGACATGTCCTACACGTATAATTTGGGACAATAGCGCAGAACCATACAACAGGAGTACAACACGTCCGTGTCAATCCTGTGGTAATTTCCGTGGTCCTAACATGTACAACAAGGGTACCACACAGATACAACAGAAGTACTATTTGACATTTTTGTACGGAAGGAAGAGGGGAAGGAAGTTGGGGGTTAATATACGGAAAGAAAGAAGATAATACTTAAGTGAGGGACAGGACCCAGGAAACGGAAGTTTGGTAGCAGGTGTTGAGCCTAATAATGGGATTAGTTAGCGTGTGGATAATGCAAATCAATGAGACTATAGGGCGCACATCACAAATTGAGAGGCGCAATGCCTACCGGGAA
>JZLH01S0412139.1:34191-50629 GCA_001188425.1 Eucidaris tribuloides | reverse complement strand
ATGTAGTGCTTTACTTTTTTAATCAAACAACATGAATGAAATAAATTCGAATAAGCTCGGGAGGGGTACAGCTACTGCGTCCTAACGCTCGTGTAGAATTTCTATTCATTAATCACACTCTTTCCCCTGTAATCAAGCGCCCGAGTGTCCCATGCTTTTGACATAGAATTTGTTTGGAATTCTCTGTTTCATTTCGGAATACTATAGGGAAATTTTAAGAACAAAAATGCGTTATCTCTCTTTCAACTATCCAGTGCCGATCACAACACAGATTTGTATAAAGTGGACGCTACCTCAGAGAGAGGTGTGAATTATTTTGGTGCCTCCCTTTTCACATTGGTTTTGTCAGAGTTGAGATAATTAAAGAAAGTATTGTATCTTGCTGAAACTGAAAACGGCGAGTGTTCTCTCTTTCAAGTTAGTTTGTTTGCAACTGTTTAAGTGGATAATGCACAAACAACTATCAAAAAAGAAACAATAGACCCGGATCTCGGCCAGGCAGTGCTACGCATGTTAATCCCCTGTCTATAGAAAGCATTTCAAACGTCTTTTGTTGAAGGATGAGAGTTACGTAAGAAGCATAAAAGGGTCTATGAGAAACTTGCATACCCATACTGCATAAGTTATATACATGTACATGGTCTTGTACTTCTACCAGCAAACACACGGACAATTAAAAAAAGGAACCAGTAGCATACAAGGATTTCATGTATTGCTATGGAAGTATTTTTACTTCTGCTATAGGAAAGGTGGTGTGTTTGAATTATGAAAAAATACAGAACGCACGATCTTACACGAATTATTGGTTTCCAGACTTAAAAAATAACGATCTCGCATAACTATTCGTCTTCTGAAATTCTTACATGACTCAAGTGAAAGCTGAAAGTGATGTTCTCTCATTAAACTGGAAACGACAACAAAAACTTCCGTAGGTATAATTGCCGCAGCAAATGGCTATACAGTGACATACAGCATGAACTGGGTTGTAGCGTTAAATTTACATACGGTGTTTGTGTTTGTTATTCTTTTTAGAATTATAGGACATCATTAATATCAAAAACAATGAAAATACTAATTTTCCATAATGAATTATATTAAGATTAATTAAATTAAAGATTGCTATGATTGTAGCGACACATTTGCGCCGAATGGCTGCAGATTAGCGGTAGTTTCGTTTTACATTGTCACATTCATCATTAAACTTTCCACTGTAACATTAATAAATGAACTTGACATTTTGCATACAACTGGACAAGAGTACAGTCTGTCACCATGCCAATTTTCAACTTGTTTGATGCAGGTGAAGCCCCGGTTGCCACGGAATTTTTAGGAATTATATCACTAATTCAAGGGCGCATCCGCACCCAACTGAGTTTGAATTCATGGTAAAACTTTAAACGCCAATTTCTCCGTTAACTTCCTTGGCGCGCTGTCTAAAAATTGAACTTTTGATCGCGTTTTTCGCCCCTTTTCTTTTGCGTATATTTCAAATGTTATATATCATTTTAAAGCTAAGAATATGGAGATTTTGAATCAAGCAAAAAACAGAAAATGATTTTTGCGACTTTTGCCTCCTACCGTCGGAGCGGCTCACATATATCATCTGCTATCGGCAAATATTGGGTATATGTGATATGGAGAACTGGCTGTGATGTAACGCAGGTGGCCAAGGTTTGTGTTTTTCCCTACAGTGTATCGTTTTACGCTTATCCCCATCCTGTTGTGGTTTCATCACGAACTAATTAAAGGCAATCAAGTTATAATGAAATATTGCACTGGATAAAAAAGAAGGGTTCTTACTTTGTTGCTCTGGTGAAAGCTCCTGGAGCGCCTCACACTGTTGCATTTGTCCCAACGCACGGGCGCCATGTTTGATCGCCTTGCCGCCATAATGGGCCACCTTTCGGAGCAGTCCTCGACCCCGACCACCTCGACGTTTACTTTTTTTTCCACGTCTACCTTTGCTTCTACGTTTAGCTTCATCCACGTCTTCGTCCTGCATCATTTCCAATACTAGACGGAGAGACAGACAAAGATAACGAATAGTGGAAGACAGCCCTTACAAAAAAAAAATCCTGTAGTACTCTGTGGTAAGCACCACAGGATTTACTACAGGCCACAGGACAGGACATGTCCTACACGTATAATTTGGGACAATAGCGCAGAACCATACAACAGGAGTACAACACGTCCGTGTCAATCCTGTGGTAATTTCCGTGGTCCTAACATGTACAACAAGGGTACCACACAGATACAACAGAAGTACTATTTGACATTTTTGTAAGGGAGGAAGAGGGGAAGGAAGTTGGGGGTTAATAGACGGAAAGAAAGAAGATAATACTTAAGTGAGGGACAGGACCCAGGAAACGGAAGTTTGGTAGCAGGTGTTGAGCCTAATAATGGGATTAGTTAGCGTGTGGATAATGCAAATCAATGAGACAAGCCCAGCTCAAAACCCACGAAGAGTAGGCAAACATGAATTTTCATTTGTCTACATAGTTTTAAGGAGTAAGCTCTGAGCTTTGAAATAATATATAACTTGTTAAAATTGGATCATCTTAACCCATTCAAAAAGTGACTGCAGTAAGAGAGTTAGGAGGTGCAGTGTCAGAGAAAAGGGAGGAAAGAGGACTTAAAGATTACGTTCAATCAGGTGCACCATGCGGAAGCACCTGTCCGAATTAAATGTGGTCTAGAAAAATTACCAATATCTTGGTTTTGGATTCATTTTAAGCCACCAAATTTTGACAACAGGTAGAGAAATGACCACTCTTTCAGATAAAGCAAAAGATACAAATTTGAGTTGGTCAACCCAAATGACAGATTTTGGTCTATTACAAAGAATTGGAATCTGCGACTTTTTCTTGGTTTGGCGCCACTTACTTTCTTCCAACTCAGGATCTTCCACTTCTTCCTCGACTTCGTCGGCCATTTTCGACCGATACCACAACGACGGCCATGAGGGCCAAGAACAACAGGGCGATCTTCATTATTCGGGATGATTTTCAGACGCCACAAGTAGACAAATCTGGATCAGAAAAGAATCATGTAACACATACATGTATTGATGAATGAAAGGCAAGTGACGAAGTCAGAGAACTAAAGCAGTTGAAACCCCCTGGCGGCGTCAGAATAAAATCTAACAATAACAACAATAATTATTCAACCTATTTAGCACAATATATACAGTGAACCATTCAGAATTTGAAGTGGTAAAACTCGCTTTTGGTCTATTTTGGCATTATTACAACTCTGACTTTGTTTTTGTGTATGTTAAGAAGATGAAGAAATCCCACTTTGCATGTTCTTTGTACTGCATGACGTGCCCGTCAGGGGCAAAAGAAAATAACTAATAAATAAAATAATCAAGAAAATCACGCTCTGGGACGAAACTGCCTATTATTTCAACACATTTCACTTTATTCAGTATACGAACAAACTAGCAGAGGGTACTCAACTTACTGAAAAGGGGGTATTTTTTGCTTGTAAGTTTTATGGAGGTATTACGACAACTGACGGGAGTGCCTAATTTTTGCCTCCGTGAGGACACTAAGTTGAGAGGCCAGCTCCTTTTAGGGAGAAATTGTGCTCCTACGTTAAATAATTTACCCAATTACGTTTCCTTGTACAGTATGACGTACCCCGTCCGAGAGGGGAGGGGCAAGTATCCCCCGCTCATCCTCCGGTTTCGCCACTCTTGTTTGGTATCTTGAGATACGTTTACACCAAAAAAATAAAGGTGCGTACCAGGTGCAACTTTGCGGAAATAGGTGCAGAGCAATTTCTGCCGCGGTATTCGGGCAAATCTGCACCTTTCACGGCTGAGCGCTCGCCCCACTCCATTATGTTTGCAAGTTTGCCCCTTTTAGGGGCACATTTTGCTTCCAGTAGACCACTTTCATAATGTATTCAAATTTATGGATGTTTTCTCTTCCTAAGCCTTGTGATGAGCTATTTCTTTCATCTTTTTCTCTGAATACAATTTCAATACTAAAAATGCAACTTGCATACATTATGCTATTTTCTGTACCGGACAAGCTCAGACAAGCTTTCTGGTTGTCAAGAACAACTTTTATTTAAAATGTATGCATGGAATTTGAATATATTACGAAAACGGCCTGTAGGTCCAAGTTTGCATCTTAGAAGGATGGAAATAATGCACCTTTCAGAAAGGTTCAACCTTGCACCTTACAGGTGCTCCCAGTGTGACATTGGTCTGCACCTTTAAAGGTGCAAAATTGAACCGATTTTTCTTAGTATTGCGGCACAAATTGTCGCGGGTGTAGCAGAATTTTTGTTCCTGGATCCGAGAAATCGGATCTGCGCGCCGATTGGTTCCTCTGCAACTAATCTAGGTTTAGGGCTAGGGGTTGTTTTGTGGGGGGGGGGGGTCCGGAGAATCCAATCTCCTGGCCAAATTCCGTCGATTGGTTGGGGGATTTTATTGTCTGGGTAAGATATTCTGTGACAAAAGCTCCAATTTGTGAGCAGCATGCGTCTTTCACAATAATTGTTCAACATGAAACCGAGGGTCTATCACAAAGACAAATATATTTTATAAACATTTGAAGAAATATTACTGTATAGGAGAAACTCATACTATACAATAATAACTCCCAAACAAAGATTTTAGCAGAATAATGTAAGATTTCACTTACCTCCAAGTTTTTCAGTGTTATTGATAAGATGGTAATTGCACGGGCTATCGAGTTCACTTAAGACTGGTAGAAATGCGCTCAGTTCGCGAGTTTTTATTCTCTTTCTGTCGGCATTTTGTTTGTCGTATTATTGATGTATCTGTTTGAAGTTCAGTCACCATATTTTCCGCTGTTGAAATATTAATAAAATGGTAACTAGAATCACAAGAAAATCCATGGAAATATTTCATTAATATTAGAAAAAATGATAAGCATTAGCCTACATCCTGGACTGGTAATAATTAATATTACTGGTAGCATGCATTTTGATATTTTCACTTTGGTTAAAGTTAGGGAATCTCATTTACACCTTTCTGCGCAGACCAGGAAAAGATTACTCATGCCCTTATAGGCTATGTATTAAGGGCGTGTCTGCGAAATCTGAAGATCAGTAATTACCCGGAATCTGAAAAAATGCTTCCAAAACCAACGATCAGTTTCATAAAGTGTGTTCTATGCTTAGAGTTTTTGTCTCTACGAGACAGAAAATTAAATCAGAGTGTAACGGTCACTATAACTCAGTTGTTAGGTCCTATATTTTGCTAAAGGTCGTCAGATGGTATTTTCTTCTATATACCAGTGTATTTACACAATATTAATTTTAGGCATGCAAAAGAGACACTTGGTCTTTAAAGCCCATGCAGATTTGGCAAAATGTGAAAGACGATATTTTCTCTGCATTTATGTTTTAGATAGGCCTATATTATTTATGTTTACCTTAAAATCACCCTTTCTGAAGCGCTTCTTTGCGGAAATGATGAAAAATAGAAGAGTCGAGGTTCCCCGACTTTTTTGCTATATGTACGTATGATATCTGCTCTCTGATAATTGAAGAATTACAATTTATACAAGATTTTTAGTAGATTTGATGATCTTTTCTGATGTCCGTGATGACAAAATATACTTTGTGAAAGATTGATTAAAAGTTTTCTTAATGATCCGAACTATAATGGATTTTCAGCGATGATAAAAGTAATATGTTATACTGTACAAAAAATATATATGTAAGTTCTTTTTACCGGAGTGAACTACTGGTCATGATTATAGATATATCAACTGTAAGAACTGTCCTTTACTTCTTTAAGTCTTCATACATGTTGAATTCATTTCATTAATTTATTTCATCACGGTTAAAAAGCCTATATTGAATTGAACTGAAGTGGAATTTATTGTCGATACATCGGAAATTTTAGTTTCACTTGTTTACAATAATTGCTGAAATGTTTGCATACAAATATCATAATATTACAAACAATACACACATAGAATCTAATGTTACGATGGAAACACATGAAATTAAGTCAAAGAAAAACGGCACCGATTGGCATATATTTTTGTTGCTGTTGATTTGATTGGAGGTATGAATGCATGCACGTGAATGCAGGCGTACGTGTGTGTGAATTCGTCACACACACACTTTAATATACGCATACACACACAAGCAAACAAACAATCAAACAAACACAGACACACGCACACAAAAGAAGCAAACAAACAATACAATACACACCCGCGAGTGGTGTGGTCCGCAAACTTATACATGGTCGCACACGTCCATCACGCCACATACCATCAGCATACCACACCACACACACCACAGACCGCATTCACAGGGTTTTTTTTTATTGTTGGGGTTTTTGTGTTGATTTGTTGTTGTGTTTGGGGGGGACGGGGTTTTGCCCAACATCCAACATTAAATCTCATACTAAGAAGTAGAAACTAACACCCGAGAGACTTATTGCACGCACAGCGTGTTTTTTGGGTTTTTTGCCATCAACACACACCCACGCCAGCGACCACCCACCCACGCACGATTGGCAGGCAGAGGGGCACGACATACACGCGCGCACTTGACACGTACTGTGCATCACACACAGTCATTTCACATCACATCACTTTTTCTTTTTTTCACATCACATCAACACACACACCATGTCATATTTTTTTTTTTTTTTCACATTTTTTTCATCACACTACATCACAGTTTTTCATCAACACATCTACACATATTGACATTACACTGCGCCGCTGACACTTTTACGTGCAAACATTAATACATTTCTGGATTATTTTTCCATTTTTAAATTTTAGAGACAGATCTTTCCAAATATATGAATGCGTGTTTTGGGTAAAAAAATAACGAGTACTTGAAATCGGGGATTTTTTGTGTTGTTGTCGTTCGCGTGCATCACAAACGTATGCTGATAGGTTGAATTTGAAATTGCCCATTCGTAATGGGTGGGTTGTATATGACTCTCATGAAATTTGCCATGTTTTGAGATTTCTGGAGCATATTGTATCTAATGTATTATTGCTTCAACCTATTGTGTCTTATCTCCGCACTTTTTATGAGATTGCTTTGCTCAAAGGTGGTGCGAAAATATTAAATATATCAGCGGAATGACCCGAAACATTGATGAATTGAAGTTTAGATATTGGAAACATACGTTTTAAGTGGTTTTTTTTTTTACGAAAATAAATAAGGAGATAAGACATCAATTGAACATACGACTGACTCACTAAAAAAGATTTGCAAGAAAAATGTAAATCCGTTTGGACAGATGTTTATAATGCGTCATTCAGTTGACTGGTCTTAAACAGATGCTTAACACTGCAATTAAAATAAAAATTGGTTCTGAGACGCTATGTGATGATCAAATCCACAATTGTACGTATTACATTGATTAACAAAAAAAAATTTAAAAAAGGACATGGTGAGACTCCAGTTGTTGGGCGTATGTTAATGCATTCTTCAAAATTGATGGAGAGCTAAACTAGCGTTGGCAAAAAGATAATTATAATGGTTCTGAGAGCAGCCTGTAATCAATGACATCTTTTAACCAAATGTGTTTAAAGTGTTTTAAAGCCTTATCTCAGTTTTACAATTGACGTACAGTTTTAAAAGAGATGTGACTACATAATCCATCAATGCTCTAAAGTCTAAAAAGTGACGCGCAGAAAAAAAAAATGTACATTAAGTGAAAATTTAGTGCTTTAAAGGCATTTGTAATAAAAGCTTCCAGTTTATAAATATCTGGGCTTCATGATTCCCCATGCTACCAAGTTGTCCTGATACGGGTCAAAAATGGAGCCACTGAAGAAAATTACAGTTTATAATACGATCATTAAGTGCTTAAAAAATGTGAAAGTTCCATTAAGAGACCATTACAGCTTCCCCAAGAGACTGCCTGTGTTTCAGATTCCTATCGCTGGAATAATTACATGTGTCAATTTGTGTTAATTGCGACAATTTAGTAGTGACAGCATAACTGTCCGAACTTTTGTGTTCTAGGGTGTTTATTGTTCCATCAAACACTTTCAGACATGTCAGAATGAAAAGTTCGACAATTTTCAAACAGGGTTTTCCACAGTGTTATAACGTATAGCGTCTTTAAGAGAGGTGGCAATTTATACCGTATTCAGTGTTGACCTCTCCTGACGCTGTGTCTATTTCCTCCAATAAGCTAACTGAGTTAGCAGGTCTGACTAATGTATATTCGGAAGGAGGGCACTACTTGTTTATTCCATGCATAGCATGCCAGTGAACCATTAACATTCCAAACTGTATGTATGTAGGATGCTCATTTTTGTCGCATTAAGCACTATTACAGTACTGTCAACAATTAACACCTACCTTGCCAACGCGTGTATTTAATACCGCATGACAATAGCCAAAGGTTGCGCGCAGGCTACGCGAAGCTACACCCGTAAACCGTACCCGGTGCGCGAAGCGTGCGTAGTTTACGTCGAATACCCTGCTGTTTATTCTGCGTAAGTAATTTGTGGTAACCTGCCCACGTCTGCGAGTGCGCTAAGCTACGCATTCGACATACGCGAAGGTTGCGCGTCAGGCTTACGCCGAAAAAAGCTACGCGCTAACCGGTGCGCGAAGCGTGCGCAAGTTTATACGCGAATCGCGCCTGTCTGTTAATCTTTCCGTCGTAAAAATAAGTGTAACGTTGCGCACTTTCTGGTCGCGCAACAAGCTTCCCGCGACATTGTTGCCTCATTGCAAGTCACCGTAGGTGCGCGATATGTCTCTTGCCGCAGGTTTGCCGCGCATTTTGAGTGAGGTTAATTGTTCGACCGACTGTAATATAAGCAGCATGATATCAACGTTCGACAAGTATTTCAAATGACGTTTCTTAATCATTTGCTTAATATGCTTAAACTGTTTTGAAATGGTTTTAAACAACAAATGACTCACTCATATCACGACAGATGCAAGTAATCGCATGAATTCCATTTTGGGAACATCTATCTGGTGCTAACTCCCTGAATACTTGAATTGTGGTAGCCGGGAAATCATTTCTAATGATCGTCTATTGAAAATGATATTATTGATTCCAAAAGCAAATCACCAACTTGCGTCGATCCATTTTTAATCGTGGTGGGGGAGGGGCAAAAGAAAAAGTGACAATTTTCTCGGGCGGTCAGCGCGCAAATTGCAATATAAGCTAATACATTTCAGTCGACCTATGCAAGAGCGCCATAAATTGAATATTGCTGATTTTTATTGGTCTACTAGTGGCCTTACCCCGTTGTTTATACATATTCTGGGTTTTGCTCAATATTATTCGAGTTCTACTTTTTTGAGGCGGGGGGGGGGGGGCTGACAATTGATGTATTCCAACAATAATCATGTTGTGCTGTATATAACATGTCCTAATTTTTTTCGGGCGCCTGCGCGCGCAAAAATTGAAGTAAATAATACCTTTGCTACATTTTTCGGTCGAAATCGAGCCTACCAAATTAAATTTGTGTAAATTTAATGTAATTGTAGTACATGTCGCTGCTTTTTAATGCATATTTCTTAGCATTTCGTTTAAGAATTTTTCATTTGTCAGAGGTTTTTTTTTTGGGGGGGGAAGCAATATGTTTGCTGCTGATATATTTCATTAGTGCGTAAGCAAGTCCAGCATTTCGCCGCGCTCCGCGCTTAAAATTGGAATACAACAATTTTCTGCCCCCAAAGTGCGCCGACAAAAAGATTACTGCAATTTCCCCAAATGACATTTTTAGTACCGGACAATGAATATTATGTGAGGGAAAACATTGTTTTGCTCCCTCCCCCCCCCCAAAAAAAAAATGACATGCTTGAAAATTATTAAAACTGAAATGCCAATATATTGTAAAACAGCATGCGCAAGGCAGCTAACAAACCATTTAAACCATACACAATGTTAAATTTTTTGCGGTCATGGCATAGGTCGCGCTGAAATTGTGTTCTTGTCAATATTGCGAATTTTGCGCGCGAACCGCGCCGAAAATTTTTACCTCTCTTTTGCCGCCTCCCTCCCCCATTTCGAAAAATGGATCGACGAAATGCGGGTTGTGGTGTCGGTTTGTTTTTAGTGATTTTAGAGAATTTTTAAGGACTGAAGGGGTAGCCTTAGGTTCGCAGGGTAATTTTTGCTATTGGACATCAATAATGTCATCTCCAAATTACAACATCAGAGAAATGATTTCCTGCTACCACAATTAAATTCAAGTTTTCAAGGAGTTTTAAAAAGATAATGATGTTCCCAAAATGATTCCTGCGATTATCTATTCGTGAATGAGTGTACATTTTTCGTTGTTTAACCATTTCAAAATAGTTCTATGAATTAATGCATTAACCATAGTTACGTCCAAACGGATTCACCATTATCTGTTTTTATTTTTATTTATTTTTGTTTTTGGAGGGGGAATCAATGTGAGATTCATTGTGGTTCACACTGGCTGCAGAGGGTTTAAGCAATAGCTCTAAGACCAGAGCGTTAACCAGTAAATTAACCTCTAATTTGAAACGCCATAGGCTTATTCCATATTTTCGCCTTATACGTACTGGATAGAAGGATCTAATACAATTACTTTGATTTATTGAAATAAGCCAATAGTTTGTCACGTTACAAGCAATTTACGTGTTAACGCCCTTCTGCTAAGCATTTTGCTAACCGCCCTTCTTGGCCAGTCGGGCGAACGCATTTATTATTGTTGATTGGGCACTGTTAGCTCTGTTCAATCCGTTCTGTGTGATGGCATTACATCCTGTCCACACCCATGACATCCGATTTTACCATTTTTCTGTAATCGTTTGTAATAGTGTCATGTTCCATGTCGACTTAATCTCTTATGTATTTTTCGCCGAGTTAAATAAAATAAATTGGTCAATAATCTAACTTTTAATTCATTTCATGTTTGGCGCATTCCCAGTTGTAAATTTAATTTATTTCAGATTTCATAGATCACACTATTCGCATTCATACATAGGCCAAAAGGGCATGAGTAATGCCTTTTCGTGATCTGCACAGAGGGGTACAAATGAGCTTCCCTAACCTAACTTCTTTTCATGTGCAAAATAACAAATCTGCATGCTAACCGTAATATTAATATTACTTATACAGGGATGTATACTATGCCTTATCATTTTCTTCTAACAATTAATGATGAATATTTCTATGTATTTTCCTGTAACTCTTGGTTACCATTTAAATTTATTAACCGCAGAAAATTATGATTGACTGAACCTTTAAACAGATTTACCAGTCAAGATATAATGAACAAAATGTTCGAGGAAAGAGAATAAAATCTCGCGTCTGGAGCGAGTTTGTGTATCAACGTCTCACAGATAGCCGTACAGGTATCATAAAACGATGCCACAGTCTACCAACCATAGAACGAAGGTAAGTGAGATATCTTATTAAATTATGGCTAAATTCTAATGTTTTCTGTTGATATATAGCATGAGTTTTTCTCACCGTTACATTCGAAATTTCTTCATTGTTGTATTTCAACTAGCCAATATGTGTCCTTGGTGAAATGTATTTTTGGTTGTCACGTTGAATCAATTGTGAAAGACGTATAGCTTACAAATTGGAGTTTTTGTCCAGCAGAATATCTTATCTGGTCAGTAAAATGCACCCCCTGGAACCAATCAGACGGAATTTGGCGCAGGAGAATTGGAACCAGACCTTATCCCTGATCCCAATGCCTACACTCTTAGAAAAAAGGTCTGATAGAACTTCTTCCTTCTCCTTATTTGTGCAACCATTTTAAGGTTTTCAAAGAAGCATAAAGAGGGTTCTAAATGGTCTTCAGGAACCATACTTGTGCTGCAGCGCTACAAGGAACATTAATACAACCTTAGGGTTCTCGAGTTGTGTAAAGGACCCTACTATATTTTGATAAGGTTCTTTGTGCCATCAAAAGAACACTCACAAAAGGGTTAGTTAGAACCCCAAAATGGTTCTTGTAGAGCAATGCGACGAGAGATGGGTCTAGAGAGACCTTGATAGAGATCCCCTTTCTGCTCTCTTGAAAAGCTCTACAATCTAGACTTCAGAATGCGGGCCAAGAATTATAAACAGCACCTTTATTTCTAAAGAGTGACGACTTCGTGTGCGCGAGGACCACATCGCGTGGAACCAGATCCATTTTCGTCCGATCCAGGGAACGACATTTTGCTACACCAGCGACAAAGTTTCTGCTGCTCGTCACAATAGATTCGTGAAGCTCAAGATAATCTAACTCAAGTCTCCCCCCCCCTAGCCGAAAAAATGAAGGAAAAACGGAATGCAAAAAGAAGAAAAAAAAATCTTGTTTGCGTACAGAGCGAAAGTTAAATGACCATAGTTGGTTTATGACGCCCATCGTGAATGAGTGACACTTTTTTGAAAATCCGGCTCTTTCGTCTTTGAATGTGATTTTCTTTTACTAGTTTTATTATTTGAAGATCTTATTTCCAAAAGGTGCTAAATCCATTTTAGTAACTTTGGAGAAAAATGCATTTCTTTGCTGAGTTTTGTACACGCGTCTATGGACAAATAAAGACTTTACCAAGATAATTTGTAGCAAGTAATCTTGGATTTGAGTTCAAATTTTACAGCTAATAACTAGAATCATTAGTTGGCAAGTTTGTTGTATTGTAGTAACAACTCTTTTGTTGTGAAATCGGGATTTAGCGCCTTTTGGAAGCTAAGCTCTTCATTTGTGAAAGCTGTTTCTAGTCTGTCTTTTTCTTTTTTTCTATCGACGGGGACACCCCCATATACTGTGCAAGGAAGACCTTATTGGCTAAGTATTTAATGAGAAGAGCATAGATTTTGTCGCTAAATAGGAGCTGGCCGCCTCCAGACGGTGGCAAAAAATTAGGCGTCCGTCTGTTGTCGCTCAACCCCGTAAAGTTTCGCGATACTTTAACTACGAATGACTTGAAATATGGCAAACCAAATGTGATTCTCATATTATTCAAATCAATTGCTAATGTTTAAATACGGCAAAGCATAGATTAACATTCTTACATTCTAACATCTTACTCTTGATAACCACCTGACAAGCATTTTAATGCAAACTTTGATTATTCGGGGCAAACTGTAATTGACATATAATCATACTTTTTCAAAATGACACGAAAAACTATTGACATTTACTATAGCATTTCACTAGTCGAGTAGTTCGTAAAATGATGCGTAACTTTACACAATAGCTTTATGAAACAGGCCCAAGCTTGTTGTGTGGCTATCGTGGCACAATTTAATTCAATCGTGGTAAGAATCACATGCTTCTTGTCTTCAAATAAACAGATTCAGAGTATAAAGTCCTGTCCAATCTGGTATACATTCTAGTCAAATATATACATTATGTTTTGGTTAAACTGTTTAGTTCTTTGACTTCGTCAATCCACACATTGTCTTTAAAAGAGGAATCTAGAGTACATTGTTGAATGGAAAATCTTTCATCAAAATACCAACATGTCAAGTTGGTTTTTTTAGGTAATAGTATACTTACAGTTTGCATTGTAATGCAGTGACTGGATTTTCTTCATATGTAATAAATAGTAGTGAGGGATGCCAGTTTGAACAGGTGAAGTTGCCACCCAATACCCCTCATTTGCAAGAAGTACCATACAATAGCATTGATCCCACATATTGATCTGTGTTAGACTTGTCAGGCAGTAGGGATTGATGTAGAGATTTATGAAGAACCGGAAGTGTCTTGTCTTTTGCAACTACTCTCTCTCTCTCTCTCTTCACCCTGTACTATAGTGACATGCTCAGAATACCATCTATCATAGAAGGTTTGAAGAACAGTTAATGATCAAATTCTTTTGTTTGCAATACTGTATCTTATCTTTAATTCATTAATACATGTAGTGTTACATGATCATTTTCTAACCCCGATTTTGAAGTCGAATCCCTAGCTTGTGGCATCTGAAAAATCATCCGAATAAATGAAGATCGCCCTGCTGTTCTTTGCCCTCATGGCCGTCGCGTGTATCGGCCGGAAGTGGCTAAAGAAGTCGAAGGAAGGAGAGAGGATCCCGGGAGGGAAGAACGTAGTAGCTCCAAACCAACAAAAACTCGGCAGGAATTACAAGTCTTTGCTTTCAAGTTTCAAACGTTCACAATTATTGTTATGTATTCCGCTGAATGCAAGGTGGATGTCTGGGTTCCATTTCTTTAAATCAATCAGGTTTGGGGACGTAATCCCTCGTTTTGGGGAAGGGAATTGGTGGAGGAGGGGGGAGGGGGGGCTTGTTACAATGTCAGCATTGATTGCATCGATCGCACACCGGTAACTTTAACTCTTTCGCTTGGGCTCCAGCACTTCCTACCAAACTTCCTTCCCAGGGCCGTGTTCGCCTCTCATTCAATTATCAACATTTTCTGTCTTCCCCTATACTTCTTCTTCACCTCGTTCCTGGTCTTTCACTGCTTGTTCCTTTTTTTTTTCAATTTATTGGTCCAATCGGAAATCAATTGTGTTGACAACCATGTAAAATACAGTTACATAATTAAACAACAAAGAAAATACATGAATTGCAAGCAGCGACTTAAACAAATGCCTTATTTACAACAGGAGTTCATTAATTTGATTATAGCGTACAATACAAACAAAATCCTGCCAAAAAAAAATAATAATAATTCATTGATGCCTCAACTGATAACTGGAACCTGTTAAGCTCGATATAATTTTGTAATGATTGAGAAAAAAAGAGGCAAAAGCAAAACTTGACGGTTATTTTTGTGACATTCAAATTTACAATGAAAAAGAACCTCTATCAAACAATCGAATTTTAGGTGAATAAAAAACTTCATTAATCCGCAAGACGTGAAACATAAGCAGATTAGCAATCATAATTATACTTGTAGTTGAACTTCTATACAGAATGAATGAGTTAAATAAAACGTAAAAAACATTCAAATTAACACAAAAATTTCTTCAGCTGTCTCTCCGTCTAATATGGACACTGATGCACGGACAGACGACGTGGATGAACTAGACGTCGAGATCAGAAGATTGTATCGGGAGGAGTTGATTCGGAATGGTGCCTCGTCGATCGGAACATGGTGTCCGTGCGATACACGACATAAGGCGCGAAAGAGCACATGGGGGGCCGGGGGCGAAACGTGTGAAATTGCTTCAGGGAGCTTTCACCAGAATGAACAAAGGGTAAATTTTTTTAAATTCCAAAATCCAGTGGCAATATTTCAGTCATAAAACGTGAATATGTAAATAAAGTCTGCTGATAAAACCACAGCAGGGTGAGGATATGAAACACAGGGCACCCGCAAAAGACGACACTGCGTAGGCTGAGGCTCGTAATCCGGAGGGGGGGGGGGGGTCACTTTCCTCACGAGCCAAACGTTGGTATTTGGTGTGACATGGAATCAGAATCGTCATTCTACACTGTTACAAATATTGAGAATCCTCATTTAAATAGTTGTCAAACTTTTGACATGAAAGTGTTGAAATGGAAAAATAAACACAGACACAAAATTATAAGTGCATGAATGCTTTCACTACAAAATATGTAGGGTTAAATAACGTTACATTAGCGTCTCGAGATCAAAAAATTCTATAACCCAGCAGTTTATGGCTCAATTTATGACCCTCATAAGTATCATGGGAAATATATGAATGAAACAGGGATACCTCTGATACTACTCTTCGGGGGGCGGGGGGGGGAGTGGGCAAATTAGTATAATTTGTGTGATAGCCGTATCCCATGTCCGTGGACCCTATTGCCGCGGTGGAGACCGCCCCATTTTCAACCCAAATTCAGTTCCAGAGCATGCACATATTTCATAAGCCACAGAAAAGTTTATTTTTTTTCAAGTTCCAGAGACCCCAATTTGGCAGGTTCCCCGTGCCAGTTGCATCCTAAAGGCCTTTCTATGATCACCGTACTTTAGTTTCGCTACTAATTTGGCCCAACCCATAGCATTGCAGCTTCAGCACGACGCGCCGTAAATTCGCCGCGGTGGCAGTTCTGAAGCATGGCATTTTAGATTTTCGGAAGCCTTGTTCTTCAGCTTCCAGGAGACTCCTCATTTTCGCTCAACTCAGTTCCAGAGCCCCGATTCCGATTCGGTGGCGGATCACAGTAAGTAATCACATTGTAAGTTCGAGTGCCCCCCCCCCACTTACTACTAATAATTGCCTCTACTGCTACTACTTACTACTACTACATACTACTACAACTACTACTACTGGCTACTACTGACCTGCTACTACTTATTACTACTACACTACTACTAGGTATTGACAATAGCGAAAGAAATCCTCCTAGGCGGGGGGATTCCGTTTTCTTTATTTTTTTTTTCGTTTTCATGCAATTGGTATTTCGTTGACAATATTCAAAAAATCATATTTGCTGAAACGATGCAGCAGGGAGCGTTTAGTCATGCTGAAAAACTATGTAGAATTAACCTCAGAAGAATCAGCTTCTTTCATCAAATCGTTAGTAATATTCCACA
>JZLH01S0412139.1:3166-14971 GCA_001188425.1 Eucidaris tribuloides | reverse complement strand
ACACACACACAACACACACACACACACACACACACACACACACACACACACACACACACACACACACACACACACACACACACACACACACACACACACACACACACACCTACACACACCCCGCAAGCCCAGACCCTGCAGATACGCTCTCTTTATTTATAAGCATTCTTTTGTTTCGTTTCTTCAGATCTTTTTTATTGGGGGGTGGGGGCTTGAAGACATCTCACCTAAAATTAAACGAGGATACACACATGGTTCATAACTCCCTATTATTTTGTGTGTTTTTATTATTATTAAACAGTTTTGGCAAGATTACAAATCGTTCCGATGGTGCCTCAGTATGTCTATGACAAGAAATATTAGGGGGCGAAATTTGGCAAAAACGTTAACTACCTGGTTTTCTTTACTGTGAGAACACTACGGGCCGCCGCCTCCCGTTCCCCCACCGATTTAATCAAACTTTAACAAATCGTAAATTTCGCATGGATCATTCAATTACCTTAAACTTGCGGGATAACCTCGCTAGTCATATGGAGCGCTATCCATAAGGATCAGTGGTTCATAAGGACCGTTATTCATATAACGTGTAATTTCCTGTACATGAAGGGTCGCTATTCATAAAGCGAAAATAGGGTCATTATTCATAAAGTCATAAGGACCATTATTCATAGGGATTGCTATTCATATTATTAGAAGAGAGTCATTATTTATAAGGACCGCTATTCATAATATTAAATAGGGGTCGTTAATCATAAGGGCCGCTACTCATAATCAAAGAAGAGCGTCGCTATTCATAATAGAAGTCCGTCGTTATTCATAATCGAAGAAAAGGGTCACTATCCATAATTGAAAAAGAGGTTCACTATTCTTAAAGGGCAATATTCATAAGGATCGCTATTCATAATGGGAAAAAAAGTGTCCCTATTCATAATCAAAGAAGAGGGTCGCTATTTATAATCGAAGAAGAGGGTCGCTATTCATAATGGAAGAAGAGGGTCGCTATTCATAATCGAAGAAGAGGTTCGCTATTCATAATCAAAAAAGAGGCTCGCTATTCATAATCAAATAAGATGGTCGCAATTCATAATCGAAGAAGAGGGTCTCTATTCATAATCAAAGAAGAGGGTCGCTATTCATAATCAAAGAAGAAGGTCGCTATTCATAATCAAAGAAGAGGGTCACTATTTAAAATCGAAGAAAGGTTCGCTATTCATAATCGAAGAAGAGGGTCTCTTTTCATGAAGAACAGGGTCGCTATTCATAATCGAAGAAGAGGGTCTCTATTCATAATCAAAGAAAAGAGTCGCTATTCATAATCGAAGAAAAGGGTCACTATTCATCATCGAAGAAAGGGTCGCTATTCATAATCGAAGAAGAGGTTCGCTATTCATAATGGGAGAAGATGGTCGCTATTCATAATCGAAGAAAAGGGTCACTATTCATAATGGGAGAAGAGCGTTGCGATTCATAATCAAAGAAGAGGGTTGCTACTCATAATCAAAGAAGAGGTTCGCTATTCATTATCGAAGTAAGTGGTCGCTATTCATAATCGTAGGAGAGGGTCACTATTCATAACGGAAGAAAAGGTTTGCTATTCATAATCATAGAAGAGTGTCGCAATTTAAATCTAATAAGAAAGGGAAATGGGTGAAGGAGAACTCCCCATACAATAACCCTTGACCCTTAACCTCTTGTTCGATTATAACTAGCGATGCTTATGGATATTGACCTTTATGAATAGTGACCTTCTTCTATTATAAATAGTGACCGTCTTGTCCGAGTATGACTAGCGACCAATTAACATTGACCCTTTTGCATAGCGATCGTCTTTTTGTATTACGAATAGAGACCCTTATGGTTGACCCTTATGACTTATTATGTATCTAGCACCACCCTCCTTTATAGCGTTATGCCGAAAGGTCTTCGTGGGTGATAGTCGCGTCGCGTCCGCGTTGACTGGAACGCGACCTTTCGATCCAAAGCCCCCCCCCCCGGTGGCCGAAAGGGTGCGTCTGGGAGCGCTACTCGGTCGCGTTGAACTGGAACGCGACCTGTGTCGTCCAAAGCCACTCCGGTTTTGCGACCGAAGGGACTTTGTGTTTTATAATAATAATACAAATACATTTAGGGTTATCTTTTATTATTATTAATTATTATTATTATTTATTATTATTACTTATTAGTATATCACATTATTTTCATATATCGCAAGTATCATTATTTACCCATCCATCCTTAAAAAAGCAATGAACGAGTCAATCGCAGGATTTTTTTCCAAACTAACGATAAGATTCCTCAAATTGGCAATGCTTTAAATGATTGAAAATCCTCTATTTAGCGTGCAAATTGGCGAATGTTTGACAAAAAATTATATAAAGCAGTTTTGTTTATTGAAAATAAATAAACACTGAAAATAAACCTATAATTTATTATTATTATAAACACACCCTTTCGGCTTAAACCGGGGGCTTTGCGACGAAAGGTGCGTTCCAGTCAATGCGACGCGACGTGGCGTCCCGAGTAGCACCCTTTCGGCCAACGGGGGGGGGGCGCTTTGGACGAAAAGGTCGCTTAACGTCAACGCGACGCGACGCGACATCACCCACCCCTTCGGCATAAGCCCTTTACAGCAAGGACTGCAAAGCAGGGGAACCAGGTCAGAGTATTGCGGTCCGGAAATCAAAAACTGCGGCCTTGTGCTAGTCCTCACAAACAACACACCAATTGATCAGCAGTACCGTCAATCAGCCAAACAAAACTATTTCACTCACCAAACACTCGAAGTACCGAATAGACAGACAGTAAAACGCTTTCTGAATTTACTATATAAAATATATCATCAGGACTTTATTTATAAATCGTTCCTTTGAATCGAATGTACAAAACTCTGTCTTGTGACTTTTCAAAAAAGTATTACACCCTTGTGAACTTCGTTACCCTCACTCTTAAAATTAAATTCAAACTTTAAAAACAAATTAAACAATTATTTTAAATTAAAACGAAACCCCAATTTTACTTCATTCAATAACATGAAGGGAAAAGGACAAGGAGAGGGTAAAGAAAATTAACAAGGAAATGATATTAGCGCGATAATTGCAAGTCGACTTTTTAATACGGAACTTAGCTTAATCGGGGACAGTCTCTTGGGAACTCTGCCAACTCTGGGCGGGGCACTGGAAACACAGGAACACAGGAACGGATGATATAGGAACACAGGAACTCAGGAACGGATGATATAGGAACACAGGAACTCAGGAACGGATGATATAGGAACACAGGAACTCAGGAACGGATGATATAGGAACACAGGAACGGATGATATAGGAACACAGGAACACAGGAACGGATGATATAGGAACACAGGAACACAGGAACGGATGATATAGGAACACAGGAACGGATGATATAGGAACACAGGAACACAGGAACGGATGATATAGGAACACAGGAACGGATGATATAGGAACACAGGAACACAGGAACGGATGATATAGGAACACAGGAACGGATGATATAGGAACACAGGAACACAGGAACGGATGATATAGGAACACAGGAACGGATGATATAGGAACACAGGAACACAGGAACGGATGATATAGGAACACAGGAACGATGATATAGGAACACAGGAACACTGGAACGGATGATATAGGAACACAGGAACGGATGATATAGGAACACAGGAACACAGGAACGGATGATATAGGAACACAGGAACTCAGGAACGGATGATATAGGAACACAGGAACTCAGGAACGGATGATATAGGAACACAGGAACTCAGGAACGGATGATATAGGAACACAGGAACTCAGGAACGGATGATATAGGAACACAGGAACTCAGGAACGGATGATATAGGAACACAGGAACTCAGGAACACAGGGACTCTCCGCGAAAATGTACAGTTCAAACGATGAAATGAAAATTGTTAAAGATGACACTAGCTAAACTTTTGATGATGACTTCATGTTGACTTTGACGGCGACTTTGGCGTTAACTTGGCGTTAAGCCGTCAATCCCAGTTCTTCCCAGGAGAAAAAGGTGGATGATATTTCTCTGGTATCGACGAATATGGGTGAAATTATTATTTGAAGATGAACTTTACTGGAAATGTGCTGTGACTAGCGGAGAAGATAAAGTTGCGACGAAATGTCCGATAACAAATTACTGATTAAGTTGGTGTAGAGGAAAGTAAAGAAATACTGGAGGAATACAGGAGAGGCCGAAGATGTTGATGAGAAGAAAACGTCAAGTGATACCGAAAGTGAGGAAACAGAGTTTGGGGCTGGGGTTTTATACGTCATTACATATTCCGATTCTACATCCCATAATAATTTCGCACCCCAGTTTCTTTGCAGTATGTATATTGGCTTGAATCCATTACATCATTGTCTGTACTATTTGATTTTCTTGCTTTGAGAACTATTGAATAAAACTTACTTATTAAAAAAAAATAAAAAAATGATAATTCCTGCCCTATTGTGACGGAATAAACCCTATTGTTTGGATTCCCCCTATGGTGGGTTGTACGCTTATAATGATAATAATAATGATAATAATAATAATAATTACCCTAAGACTCACTTCAAGTGAGTCTTCACGACTCACTTCAAGTGATACATCCCCTAAAAAAGAAGAAAATATCATGTTTTTACAAGATGAAATGTACATTGTAAATTGAAAAAGACGTTTTCTTCTTTTTTTAGGTGTGGGGTCGGGTATATCTGAATCAGTGATTCAGTTTCGTTTTTCTTGTCACAGAATAGATATTAGGTCTTCTCTGAGCACTACATTCTATTAAGTCAGACAATTGAAATTCAGTTTATTGAACACTGCTACACCCATATTTCTCAAGTTATGTTAAGCTTCGTTGTAATTTTTAGTTAAAACTATCTTCTCACTCAATTTCTATTTTGGGGTATAGGTAACGGTTTTTATAAACTCTTAATTGAACTATCCTTTCACTTCACTTCTATTTGGATGTAAAAGTAACAGTTTTTGTAAACTCTTAATGTGCAATATAGATTTGTGTGATTTTATAATCTTTGACTATATGTATTTGTATTTTCATGTATAATTTCCATTTGCCGGGCATTTTCATTTATACGTCTTGTCCTGGGCATTCTATTGTGATGTGTAATGTACTTATATTTCTTTTGTATCGTAATGTATGATATATTCCTTTGTTGTTTTATATATGACGATAAACTGATGATAAGAATAATAATAACAACAATAATTTTGTATTAAGGATTTAGTTTAGCTCCAAAAATACAGAAAGGTAATAATTTAGTACAGATTTAGAAATGAAATAACCATTCTTTGAAGAGCAACCATAGTTTATGTTTTCAACGCAAACAAAATTGAGCAGTCTGAATGATTACACATTATTTGTATTTGTAAGACATTAGCAGAACGTGCATGAATTGTGGCAGTTTATTTTAAAGCCACTGGCTAACATTTATCACAGTTAAAACAAATGTGAGCTACATAATCCTCCATGATCCAAGTTTCTTTGATAAGGTCTAAAAATGAAGCCCTGCAAAATTGTATTTCAAAATGATAATTTAGTGCTTTGAAAAAGTGAAAATCGTAAGTTGACTAGATTCACCTGCCCATTTCCTCCCATAGACTTACTGTGTTTAGATCTAGGCTATCTTCTACTCGCCCCGAGTATTAATTGTTTATTCATTCATGTCTTGTCAGTGGCAGCGTAATTTCCAAACTTTTTTATTCTAGGGTGTTTATTTGTCCAGTTGAACCTACGTTGCTCAGATATCAAAGTTTGACAATTGTTTAAATTGAAGCTCTACAATGTTAGCCTATCACTTTAAAGAGGTTGAGTATTTCCAATTCATGCGACATGAATTGTCAAATTGTTTAAAGATAGAAAGAAAAGTGAATCTTATGAATCTTTGAACAAAGGAGGTACAATTCTGAAAAGTTCATAAACAACTGTATTGATAATGGTATACATGTAGGTTTGCCTATACATTTCAAATTGTTTTCAATCAATAATAAAACTTGTCAATTCAGATTCGTCTTGAGATGCCAGGGTGATGCAAATGCTAATTCCAATTTCGTCTTTTGTGACTAACTAGTTTGACAACTTTTCCGATCTGTTCAACAGTTTTGTCGCTTAGTTTCGTCCCTTACAATTTAAATTCGTCGGTCACAGTAACTGGGCACTAGAGTGCAAAAAATACTTTCTTCTTTTTACAAACAGTTTCGTCAGAATTTCATTTGGTTTCGTCTATCCAAAATATTCCGGGCATTATACTAAGGGACAAAATTGGATGAGTGTTTAATGAATAATTCTTAAACAAAGACGAGTTTGCTTTTAACATTTGTTGGTCGATAGCGGGGGCAAATTGACAACATTCATGCTGAATTTAAAATATTTGCGACTTTTTGCCAATTGATGAATTGCAAAGGTAAATGTCCAAACTGAAAATAGCATTTACACTTCCCCTCTCCTCGAAACGAAACTGAACTGAAAGTCGATGAAATTCTGTCCGATATTTAAGTTTAAAGAAAACAACACATCGTACTAAACTTTCTCTTACTCAAATGACATGTCACTGCGGCATATCACTCAATTCTGAGCAAGTCTTGTGTATTCGTAGTCAGAAAATAAGAGAATAAATCTAAGTTCTCCTCAAATTGAAGAGTTCAATGGAGGGGACAACTATCTATGATAGGGTGTTCACAGCAAGGCATTTATCATAAAGTTAATAATGTGACGTAAAAAACAAATCCAGTTTCAAATGTGTCCACCGGAACTCGGACACAAGCACACACAATCACACTCGCAACCTCTCACACACACACACACACACACACACACACACACACACACACACACACACACACACACACACACACACACACACACACACACACACACACACACACACACACACACACACACACACACACACACACACACACACACACACACACACACACACACACACACACACACACACACACACACACACACACACACACACACACACACACACACACACACACACACACACACACACACACCACACACACACACACACACACACACACACACACACACACACACACACACACACACACACACACACACACACACACACACACACAAACAAACACAAACACACACACATACATATTGTTATATACTAAAACAAATGACAGTTTTGCTTCAGCCACAATGGGGTTTTTTAGACAGGCTACCTGGATCAGTGGTGCACGCAGCATAGCACTCTGAGATTTGAATTAATTTTCTTTTTGGTTTTCGTGTTATAGGGTTTCCCGCTCAGTTTCAAACTGTTGTTATCCCAAAATAAACTATGTCAATTCAGATTCGTTTTGAGATACCAGGGTGACACGAATGCCAATTCCAATTTCGTGTATTGTCAGTTAGTTTGACAACTTTTCCGATCTGCTTGAAATTGTTGTTGCGCATTACAATTTCAAATCAGCCACAGTCACTGAATACTTGGGCCCAAAAATAATTTCGTCTTCATTGCAACGAGTTAGTTTCGTCTTCCGTTTTAGTGTGAGAAGAAATATTGATTTCTGGGGGGGGGGGGTGAATATGGATTTTAACATCATTCCCTTACACTACTTTTCATCGTAATGAGATATTCACGAGCACACATACACCCACACTGTAAATCCGTGTCTAGCTATGTTCTTTTCACACGTTATGTTCAACGTCGTGTGTCAAATCACCATACTTCGTTGTTAAATCTCTAAACACCAAGTGTCAATAATATAAATATAATCTAAACATACATTTTGATACGTTCACAGTGTACGTGTACGTGAATGATCACACACATTTATCTAAACACACAGTCACGTATACCATATTCACACATGACACATCAATATGATGATACATTAAACATGAATAAACAAACAGCTGAACAAAACGACACGAGTATTACCATTGAACTAATTTGGATGAGAATTTAATGAATTCCTTCAACAAATACTTATTTACTTTTAACATCTGTCGGTCATTCGTTAGTGGGGACGAATTATAATGTTAATTCATCACTGTAAATTGAAAAGATTGTCTAATTTTTGTCAAATTATGAATTCAAAATGGCAAATAACCAAACTGAAAATAGAATGTACACGCTCTGCTCTCCTCGAAATGAAATTGGACTATAAGTTGACGAAATTTCAAAAAAAAAAATGACGAAAATTTGCGGAAAAACCTCATAGTGTTCTACATTCGTAGGTTAGACCTAGGCCTTGTCCTCTTAAAACTTAAATCTGTTTCTATTTTCTTGTCATTTTAAATAGATTTTGTATCTGCGAACTTGCTTAACACGTAAATGTGATGGAAATAGAATATGAAACTTTGATAATGCGGAAGGGGGTGGTGAGATTTCAAATTTACACTTTCCACTTTTTAACAATAACATGCCACACGTCTTGTCTCGCGCGAAGGTACATTACTTCGCTTTCGTGTTTCCCGTACCCCCCCCCCCCACCCTCGTTACGTGATATTACCGCTACTGATTCGAAAAATTAAAGGACAAGTAAATCTGTTGAAGCTGCTATTCAAATCCAATAACGTAGGCTAGTTTGGCAATGGGGAGGCTTGGGGAGGTGGAACGGGGAGGTGCACACTTTAGGGGAAGGAACAAATGGATGCAAATATCTTTTTACTTGCAATGGGCTGTTTTTTGCCTCAACGGGAGGGGGATGTACGTGCACCTAGTGCACCCCACCCCGACCTCGGCCCTTGCGTATACGTCCAACGTTTAGCAATTTTTCTGCTTGTAATTATCCAGCTTCTTGTTGTACGTGCCGAGGTGTTGTGCGAAACAAAGCGCCGCCTTGCGGTCACATTCACAAAGCTCCCGTCCACAAACATTGTTAGATGCTGATAACACGAAGAGGAGATAATTATGGAGCACATTAGTGGGTAGGGAATTTTCAGCACGAAATGTATACGGCAATAAGTTGGAACACTTACTTGGTTACGCTATTAACAACACAGAGTCAGAATGACGCGAAAAGGTGTCAGTTGGTACAGAAACAGACAGTGGCGTATCTAGGAAATGCAGCACCCGGGGCAAATGCAAAAATTGCGCCCCTTCCAAAATGTTAAACAAGGCGCAAGCACTGAAATCGCGCCCCTTCTAGCAGCTGCTACCTTGGCATAGTGTCGAAATCGCGCCATTTCCGACCTTTTTTCGCTTGTAAGGATGTTCGTGAAAGTAATATTTCAATGTTTTTGTCCCCATTTTTCTTCCGGTTCTTCCTTTTTCTTTATTTTCCCTTGTTTTTCTTCTAACTTTTGCCTTTTTGCGCCCCCTGAAAGTGGCACCCTGGGCACGTGCCCCCCTTGCCCCCCGCTAGATACGCCACTGGAAACAGACCCAGAAAAGGGTCCGGTTTGGCCCGGAATAGGGTCAAGATTGACGTGGATTTAGTATGTGATTCGTTTTAGGGTGTTTCCAACAGACTCTTTTGTGGGTTATTTTGCCCGTGTTATTCTTAACCCATGCATTAGAAATGATTTCAATGTTACACGCATTCTCCATAGATCCTAGCTTGAAAGGCCTTTTTCTTATCTCCAATGGGTTAGGAGTGTACAAGCATGCATGACGGAATACTTTGACGTAAAAGCCCTTTTTGCATAAAAGGCGGATAATTTGAATAATCAGGAAAAGTGGGACACAGTACATTACATGTCTAACGCAAACATTATTTATGTGATAAGATTTAATTTAAAGCTTATCGATTCTCATTCTATTATTACATTATTATTCTACAGGAGTCTTTATATAACTATATACACTATAAAGGTGTTCTCCCAAGTTTTTTCTCACTAGAGTTGTAACTCTGTTTTCCGTTTACATGATTTAAGTGTAAGATAATAATCTTAAAGCAGACAATCTAAGAATAAAGGGGGTGGGTAATTATACTTCGTGTTTATAGCCCTGTATTTATATTCGACGTATAAACATTACATTTTTTTGTTACTTGAAAAGGAACGATTCGAAATAAAGACCGGATTTTCCAAAAATAGTGCATTATTTTGTGTTTATGCGATAAGAATGAATCGATGGTTAAACCATGATTGTTACGATTTTGAACTCAGTGTTGTGAAAAAAAGGAAAGATAAATATATTACATGTACCTTTGTACGCTAGATCTATAATAGACTTTAGGGCATTGACCAAATAACGCTCTAGAAAAAAAGTTCCGTAGTCTCCAGATTAGTATTGAAAACTAACAATATAAAGTGATTAAGATGAAGATGCTGATGAGAAAACACATTTGTTCTCCAATTTTTATCAGCGCATTGATGAGCAATTCCCTCAGTCCCATTCGTAGGAGAAGGAATCACCGTCAACAGCGATTTCACAGACACGAACATTACCTGCTAGATCAGTCTTTACAACTATGTTATTAATATTAATGAAGGCTTATGGCTCGCACCGGTATGTACTATTGAATGTACTCTTCTGAATGCATTTAACAAAAACCATTCACGCAGTCCTCTATTAGTTATACAAAAGTTGCGCTCAAATGCCTTATCAAAGATCCTATTCAGTTTTCAAACATCTTCGGTCTCATAGAAGCAGTGTGACTGCATAGGGTGACAAGCACTCCCAAGTTTGCGAAAGAGGATGACGACAGACATTACAGCCGCATATTATTTTTGCACACGGTGAAAGTTTCCGGTAGTTTGTAAACTGCTAAAACGTACTGCTCACGACATTAAAAATAATCGTTATAATTAATTGATTTTCTCAAAAATGCGCACATGGTTTTTGGAGAACAAAAACGATTTTCGGGTTGAAGGTAATATTTGAATAATCATCATTAGGGATATGTAAAATACCAATGATGGGACTACGGGAAATCACGATAAATGGCCTTGCTCTACAGTCCATAAGAAGGAAAGCCGTTTGATTTACATGTACCAAGAAAAGTCAAGGAAAAATGCATGCCATTTTCCCCCCAAAAATAATGTTCCTTCCTTCCAGCGCCCATAAAATTGAATCCAACAATCCTTGGAATTTTGTGAGATTTCCTGTGTGTGTGTGTGTGTGTGTGTGTGTGTGTGTGTGTGTGTGTGTGTGTGTGTGTGTGTGTGTGTGTGTGTGTGTGTGTGTGTGTGTGTGTGTGTGTGTGTGTGTGTGTGTGTGTGTGTGTGTGTGTGTGTGTGTGTGTGTGTGTGTGTGTGTGTGTGTGTGTGTGTGTGTGTGTGTGTGTGTGTGTGTATGTGGTGTTTTCTTGTGTGTTTGCGTAAATTCCTTGCAAATTCTTGATTTTCCGAAATTTCTAGAACTTTTGCATGTCCCCCAAATTACCCGAAAAACAAGATTTCAAATCACAATTTCGGGAAATTTCCTTTAACTTACTTAAACATGTTATCTGAAGTGGACGGTCAGGACCGGCAGAACGGCAAACGGTTCTATAGCGGTACTTCTTCAAATAAACAGCGATTTTTAAACAACAGTGACCTGACTTCTGTATGGTCTCGTAACAGTCATCATGGTTTTTGCAGCATCTACAGAAGATAATCAACGAGGGCATCACAAGCTTCTCAAAAGTGGGGAAACGATCGGGGTGGGGTTGCACGCAGGAGTACCGCCACATGGGGCAGAGGGTGGCAGTCCTATTGTTTTCAAAGTAATGAGGGGGTGTGAAGTTAGTGTTTTTGGAAAATTTCGTCCCTCCCCTAAGATTTTGGCTGTTTGGTCATGAACGGATAAGATTTGATCGTGATTTTTTTTCCTGTCGGATTTGGCCGTGGAATGTTTTTTC
>JZLH01S0412083.1:26558-38158 GCA_001188425.1 Eucidaris tribuloides | reverse complement strand
TTGAATGAAGACGTACGTAATATCGATGCGTGATTCATTCGCAATTTGATTAGAAGATAATATCTGATTGTCTATGACTGGAGGAGGTTATTCACAACCTGCACACCTTAGCTCTGTAGGATCTGCGATTTGATGTACAGACGATCAAAGTGATACATTTATCGTTTATTTAAAATGACCACGCCCCTCCCCAAAAAACAAATGCAGGAAGGTCTATTTATGTATGGTATATTCTGTTGGGGCATTTTGCAGTCATTCTCGCGAATTTACGGATATTTTGTCGAAAATTTTACATTTAAAAAAAAATGGCCGTAAAATGCCACCGTACTATATTCAGTATTATTTTGTAATGGCTGTTCCACGTAAATCATGTTGTTTATACTGAGATATTTCGCATTTCTTTCTTCATATTACAACTATTTTGACTTTATAATTATGATGTCACATAGCTTGCATGCGATTATAGCCAATCAAATTTGTGAAGAAGTTTTTTCTAAAGTTCTAATGTGTATAGTTAATTTGCAAAATTATTTTTTTGTATCGTTTCTCTTCAGGTCCTGCAACGTAATGCCTTCAAGTCAACCAAATTCAGAGCGTTGTTTGTTTACACCAGTGATGAATATTTGCATACACCGTGCTCTACAATATCGTAACTATGACGCAAGAGGTCAAAACCAACGACAATGACGTTTCCTGGTATTTAAAAGACACCGGAATTCCCGGCTAGGCGATACATTTCTTCAGAAGAAAATCCATCGTGTTTCTGAGGTGTCACCGAGCATTTCCGACGATTGTAAGCCGTGTCCTCAGGATTATCAACCTATAAAATAAATGAAAGACGAACTCCTTTACTAAAAGAACGCTCAGTCTTATGTGACACTTCTTCGAGGTCTAGTCGCTCAATTTACGCGCGCTGCAGACGGTAATTTTGGAACACACAGCGACAGTGCGGAATTTACGACAAAGTCAACCACCTGACCGTAATTATTTACCTCAAAGTGACTAACATTGAACAAATAGAGTGTGTTGGTGGATAATCCATCGAGCGAGTTAATAATTTCTGTGTCCGTCGTGAAAATCGGAACAATCTGTCAATTAGTCAATCCTAATATTGTGTCCGTCTTAGAGACCGAACAAATTACCATTCAGTCACAGTGCAGGTTTTGCAGTCTACAGAGGTTCGAGAACAGTTCAGTGTCCTGTACAAAGTTATGAATACCCTACACTCCGACTTATTTCAGATTTATTTTGGTATGGCCGGTGTTTTGGAAGATATTCCGCTTTCCGCCATTTTGATCGGGGATATCGCCACTGGGAAATCATCGCTGGTAACGCGTTGTGCTGAAGGAGTATTCGACGAAGAAGCCATCACTACAACAGGTAGGTTTAAAAAAAATAACAAAATCTTTGAACTGGTTTGATATTCCAAAAAGAGTCCAATCAATAATGCAATTTGATAAAAAAATGTCATTAGTGTACTTGTTGCCATCCTTTCAAAATTTTCTATCTCGTATCACAATCACCGTCACCACCACCACCACCACCACCACCACCACCACCACCTCGACCACCACTACTAACACCATAATCTCCATCACAACATCCCACATATACAATCCATCATCTTCTTCTCCCTTTCTTCTTCTTCTTCTTCTTCTTCTTCTTCTTTTTCGTCGTCTTCACGTTGTTGTTGTACTTCACACTCTTCTTCCTTTTCTTTTTCTGTATCTTCTCCCACTTCTTCTTTTCTTCCCTTCTATTTCTTCGTCTTCTTCATGTTGTTGCTGCATAGGCCTACTTCACACTATCTTCTTCCCTTTATTTTCCTTTTTCTTCTTCTTCTTCACGTTCTTGTTACACTTCACACTTTCTTCTTCCTTTTCTCTTTCTTTATCTTTCTCCACCACTTCTTCGTCTCCTTTTCTGCCCTTCTTCCTCCTCTTATTCTTCTTCTTGAATTTCTTCTTCTTATCTCAGTATTTACTACATCCATATACTGCGACGGTAAAAATCGTAATGTGCGTAAAACACACATCAATTAAACCATCAAGTACACAGGTACAATATGCGAACTACGTAGAGAATATGTAGGGCTCCCTAGCAAATCTGCTACATTGATCGGTCAACCGTACATAGATTTTATTATTTAGAACTAAGTAAACATTCCGTAGCATTTTTCAACCTTTATCAAGAGTTGGCAAATATTTTGCAGGGACTTGAGTCAACATTATATTTTGTTTGAGATATGCATCGGAGACCGATAATATGTGAAACGAATCTGGATCTGGTCCAAGCACTAGCTGCCCCGTATAATATGAGGAGTTCCGTAAAAACTACTAGAACTCGAATTTACATTGCCATGTCTTCAGGTCTTATGTGGTACAAACACAGAAAAGGCATTAAAGGTCACAAAGGCGTTTTTTTTTTGAAAAATAGAGGAGTCCTGCCCAGGAGCCTTTGTCTATACCTGTGCCGCAGAAAATGAGATGAAGGAGCCCGGGAGACATTTCCGTATTTACTTCAATCATGTTTGTGTTAATGGTCTCCAATCACACCAATCGTTTCATAAATTCATAGACAAGGTTGAACCACTTTACGATCACAGCATCACCGTTAACATGAATTATCACGGGAATTGAACGTAAAACTTTATGCTCCATTTCATATTAGCCAGGTGTGCATAATAGTTCGGCGATAGGTTCAATGTATAATGACATGCGCGATTATGAAGCATATAACCATAATGATGGCGTCACTCATGTATTGTGCTATCATTGTTGTACTGATTGTGTTTCTCACGCGTTGCCACTGAACCAGACGGTCCTCAAGGACGTTCAGGTTTCAAACACCCAATAACTTCGGAAAATCGAGAAAATATTCATTGGACTGAATCCAACATTAAAGGAGAATTTCAGGCTCGTAGCAAGCTGCTTTCAATAGAAGCAGAAAAATCAGCAAAACACAGTGAAAGTTTGAGAAAAATCGGGAAATATTAATAAGATTATTTATCTATAAAAGAATTCTAAAGATCATATCAAATTGGCAACACTGTAATTTTCTGAGCAACCTTCCACTTGGTCTATGCACAAAATGTCACTATATGCTCGTTTACTGTGAAGAAAACATTTTCTTCATCTCGGTACTCCACGTATGTACAGACTTACACAAGTTTACACGGCTTCCCACTAGAAGTAAGTGTATCCAGACCTAAACATTCAAGAAAATTAAATTTAAGTGGCATTTTGTGTATAAAACGAATGGTTGCTCACGGTGAACGTTACAACTTTGCCAATTTTGTAACGATCTTTAAAATTTTCCTATCTTATGCCTTATTTGTCCAATGCTTCTCAAACTTTCACTGAATGTCCCTGCTGGACAGAACACAGTGTCCCACAGTGTGTTCACAGTGTGTTCACATAGTCGGACATGTGAAAACGCCCGAATTTAACAGTGTGAAGAAGATTTCACACTCTGGTGAGGTTATTCACAGAGTGTTCACATAGTGATGTTCTGTTTCACACTGTGAATTAATGATTCGCAATGTGAAAACGCTCTTAACACTGTGAAGAAATTTCACACTGTGTTCACACTGTCTTCACACTGTCTTCACACTGTGTTCACAATGTGTTCACAATGTGTTCACACTGTGTGACACTGTGTTCTTTCCAGCAGGGGTGTTCCGTTTATTTTGCTATAGACCAGAATTCCCCTGGAAGATGTGTTTATTAGTATGTAGGACTATCAGACAGCTTAGGTCTTGATGTGTTCCGGGATGTGTTTGATATTTGTCTTTTTTTGACAAAGAATGTATTGAATTTGAACGTTTGTTAAACAGGAATTCCTTTCGATCTTAACCTGTTGGAGACGATTTGATTTCACTATAACACGCATTTTCCATTGACCCCGACACGAATTAACCCGTACTTAGTCTCCAACGGGTTAATATTTATGTTAAAGGCATCATATAACACTGTTTACAGTTTAAAAAAAATCTGAGCTACATGATTTCCCATGCTACCGGTGTCTCTGGTAAGGTCTAAAAATGAAGTCCTGAAAAAAATTGCAGTTTAAAACGATCATTAAGTGCTTCTAAAAAGTGAAAAATCATTGAGCGACCATTCCCGTTTTCCTCCATTGACTGCTGTGTAGCAGAATTTTCTATCAGCTGAGAATAATTCATGTGCCGATTTTTATCTGTACATATTTTACGAGTGACAGCATAACTTTCTAAAGTTTTGTGTTCTATATAGTGTTTATTTGTCCATCCAAACACTACCAGATATGTCAGATAGCACAGTTTGACAATTTTTAAATAAGGCTTCCACATTGTCATAATAGTGTCTTTAATCTAAGTTAAAGATCCTGGATCCTATATCTCCGAATTAATCTTTGATTTTTGAAATAATTTTTTAATTTTAAGATAGGCTATATCATTCTTTCATGGCGCCTTCTTTTGGCTTTTTTAACCTGTAATGGTGATGCTTAGTAGAAAAAAATGAATAATTTGTAATCAGAGAGAGTAATCAGAATGCGTGAATTTGTGGTTTCATTTCTGTACGTGCAAATTGTCTTCTGAAAGGAATTTAGATGTCGAAATTCTTGAGTTGACATTTGAATAAAACATTCTTGAAACAAAACTCACCCCAAACTATAGCCCCTGATAGAGATATGGAATGTAAACGTGCTGGGCGAATGTGTGGGTGGCGATGGTGCCATACGCATATCCCCACCATATCGACGACATTGTGTCACATTGATTGAGCGTTTTATGGAGTAGCTATGCTGAACTTTGTGGATATAAAAGAAAACAAATATAACTTCTCACGATCGAGAACGTAATATAGGTCAGATAGGAAAAAAAAATTCGTTTGCTTTATAACTACCTCGCCTACTTTTAGGGTCACCTGAGTCGAAGTCTCAAGTGAGCTATTGCAATCGCTTTTTGTCTGTTGCCCGTCGTTCGTCGACTCGCGGGTAAACTTTTCATTTTTCCATCTTCTTGTTTTCTTAAACGCGTGAATAGATTTAAATCCTTCGAGGAAGGGAACTCAAGGTTCCTCAAATGGTATACGTGACCCCAATGGGATCACAGGGACGGGTCCCTTAGGGCCCAAACCAAGTAAAATATCAATTGTCTTCTTCCTTAGATTCTACAGTAGTTTATTCAAACCACATTTGTATGCAGATACACCTGGGGTCAGGAATAATGTTCCTCATGACACTGCCCAAGGTGGCCCCATTGGCTGCTGAGGGGAGTGACAAGTGTATTTTTTTTTGGGGGGGGGGGGGATGTGGAAAATTCACATTTTCATCTTGCTTTCTGAAACGCATTAATGGATATAGACCAAACTTGGCAGGAATGATCCTTGGGGGAAGGGGATTCAAGGTTTCTCATTGTCCCAGGGCCAGAGAGACTATGGATAGGGCCTGATGCGGGGAAAAATCTGCTTAGATTCAGACTTCGTGCAATCGAGTGACATACCTCCGCAGGTGAGGAATAATCGTTTTCTCCCGATTTCATCCGATAGGTATCGATTTTAGTATCGCCCGACTTACCCTGGACGACGATCAGAAGGTTCGCCTACAGCTGTGGGACACGACGGGGCAGGAGAGATATCACGCCATCACTACGTCATACTACAAACGCGCGATGGGCGTGGTCCTCGTTTTTGACGTCACACGACATGAAACCTTCGACCACCTCAAGGACCTGTGGATACCGATGGCGTTGCAGGTATGAAATAACTTTAACCCCCTCAACACCACTGCGACAAAACTCATAGGTTGTAGAGTACGGAATTGTGACGTCACTCTGGTTCGGAAATGTATGTGGACAATCAATGGCGGAACCAGGTGCAAATGCAGCAAGTCGCAATTGGTTGTTTCTACCAATAGGAGAGCTGCAATTGCACTGAGTTATATATATGGTTTAGCCTGGCTAAGGCAGAGTGAATGTACTTTGGAGGTAGAAAAAGTCGGTGAGTGAGTGAACTTTGGAGGTAAGGTCGCAAGGTCTTGAACCGAGACGGTTTGGCTATTGTCCCTCGCATATTTCCGAAGGAAGGAGGGGCACAACACCTCCAAGAAAACTAATTTATAAGGGATGTGCCATAGACCCCTTGGAGATAGGGGTGCACACCTAGGGTGCATTCTGCCCCCCTACAAAGAAATCGTTCCAATGACCCCGCTTTGAGTGTAATACTAGACGGTCTAAACCAGTAGGATCCATGACGGAACCGATATCCATCTCTCTCCCCCTCCCTCTCATATAAGTGCAGTCCACCAGTGAAGGAGCAAATTCATATTATGTACTTAATAATTTTATAATGGAGTGACAACAGTAAGTAAATCATTATGGAGGATTCTTATGTAGGCAACTCGACCACTTTTAGTGACAAAAGTGTGGAGAACTCCCTATTGATTTTGTAAACGATTTTCACAAATTTTCATTTTTCTCAGGTGTCGGTTGAACTTGAGCCAATTTTTGAAAAAAAAAAGCCAACGGAATCATTTTCGTTGTTACTTACATACATAAACAACAGTCTAGCGAGTTTTTGATTTTTCTAATAAAAAGTGAGAAAAGGGTGACTATATGTGTACAAAGTCAAAGGGAAGTTTTCCCAAAGAGTTTTCCACACTCTTATCACAAAAAGTTGCCAATTTGAGAATCCTCCATAATAAGGATTAAATAAACTTGGAATATTCATATAACTCCTGAACGGTTATGCCAAATTTGCTAAAACCTTTACCATTTTCATTCTCTTATTGATCTGTATTCTTTGAATACAGACAGGTTTCATTCAGCTTTAAGGGATTTTGCTTAGCCCTCAGTTTGAGCAATTACGGACGTAGAATTTTCGCTCGACATAGGAACACTTAGAGCCATCAATTGAATTATGTTGATACAGAGGTCCAAATTACGGCGCATTATTTACACGAAATCATATCTGCATAATACATGTCTTATACTTGTTATGCTTATTCAATAAGCGTGCGGGGAATTCATTGAATCGCTGTTGTTGTGTTTACTTAAAAACAGTATGGAATGTCGCAATATCGTTGCTTTATCACAATGCAAACACCAATGTCTGCAATGACAACATGTAATGACGATATTATTGCAAGCATGCAGCTAGTTTGCACGTCGTTGTTTTAGTCGACGTCCAGGTTAATAATTATAACGGAATTTAAGCCCATAAAACACATGCATGTTTACTGATGATAAGAGAAATACATGATAGATGGAGGTATAAAATGTAGTCAACATGTGCAGTTTGTGCAATTTAAAGTAAAATATCTGTGGAATTGGAAAAAGTCTTTGATGTGGGTAAAATGACTATAGAATAAGTATCTTGCCCAAAGTTTATGCTGTAAAAGTTTCCATTTCTGTTACGTCATACATCCCTTCCTATAATGTTATACCGTCATACATCAATGCTAACACAAGCTTGAACTACATTAGTTAAGGCAAAGCCTGCCAAGAATATTCAATCCACTCGGAGTAAAAGTTGGTATATGTCTCAGTCTGCCCATTTGATTCTCGACTCTCGAGGTATTTTAGATCGCTTCCAGTAGTCTCTTTTACCGTTCAGCTCCTTGGACAACCATGTTTGTGGCTAAACGTTTGTTGTTCGGTTGGGAATCTTAGGGAATTACATCGAAAATGACAGTTTGTGGTGCCCTGACAGAACATCTACTGGGATAATATAATCAGAAAGGCGACCCCTTTCCAGAAATTGTACGTTTTCTTTCCAACCTTTCTCCTGCGTGCTGACCGTGCTTGTAATGGCGATATTTTGTTTGGTTTTGTTAAATTTGTTTACTATCTATACTATGATAATGAAAGAGACAGAAGTTGTCGCAGTCTTTTATCGTGTTAGGATTGAGGTATGCTCTCGTGTGGCATTGAAGGAAGGGAAAGCGATTCCTGTCTCCTCTCGTAGATCGGGTTGCTTGTTTTACATATGATGGGATAGTAACAGCAGCTCTCCTCAAACAATTTGTGGCGACATACCCTTGACATTTAACTGGTTCGACTTTGAGCTTGATTATTTTGCAGGTTTGTTCACGTTGATTAACGAAACTGATAAGTGCCATCGCACATACGCAATACAGGTTGGGTCAACCCACGTTTTGTTAGTAAATGTACGAGCAACGATAGGGGGCGTTCTTACGTTTGGAGAAAAGTAAAGGATTGATCGTGTCATTGAGTAACAGTTGTTATTTTCTTTCGTTCAACAAAATATAAAAAAATATAAATAAATCAACATTAAAAACAGAATGCAGATGTACTTGCAACTACTCTAAATGTAATTTTATGCCCTGAAATTTGATCTTCCAGCTCGTTTGGTAACATTTCAGGTTTTGCTGAGCAAGTGTTCGATTTATATTTCTCAATCGGGAATAATTCCCCAAGATATTTAACAAAGGGCCCCGCCTTTGTTTTTAAGTTACATGGTAACTTGCATTAAAGAGATAGGCTAACATTGTGAAGCTTCAATTTAAAATTTTGTCAAACTGTGATATCTGAGCTACATAGTAGTGTTCAAATGGACAAATAAACACCCTAGAATACAAAAGTTCGGAAATTTATGCTACCACTGGCAAGATATGAATGAATAAACAATTAATACTCGGGGCGAGTAAACAAAAGCCCAGATCTACACACTGTAAGTCTATGGGAGGAAATGGGCAGGTGAATATCCAGTCAAATTGCGATTTTCACGTTTTTAAAGCACTAAATAATCATTTTGAAATGCAATTTTTCCATGGCTTCATTTTTAGACCTTATCAAAGACACTTGGAGCATGGAGGATGGAGCATGGAGGATTATTTAGCTTACATTTTTAACTGTGGTAAATGTTAGCCAGTGGCTTTAAACTTTACCACGTCATATCTATACCATATTTACACAACAAGCCAATGATTATCGAAATATTTAGAACATTCTGTTATGTAGTTTGTGGTAAATAAGTCGTAAACTTCGCAACAATGTCGTTATTTCACTTCAATAATGAATGATGTATGGTAATCATTTTTATTTCCTGAACAGAACGCAGAACCAGACGCGGTTTGGATGGTGCTTGGGAACAAAGTGGACCTGGAGGATTGGAGGGAAGTTAGCGTGGAGAAAGGTCATGAGGTGCGTATGGGATGATTTCATTGGCCATTAAACACGCTATATAACACTGTGGAAGACCCGTTTAAAATGTGTCGAACTTTGTTATCTGACATATCTGACAGTGTTTCAATGGACAATAAACACCATAGAACACAACAGTTCGGACAGTTATGCTGTTACTAGTACAATATGTGCAGATACAATTTGCCCGGGACAATTTGGCACATTAATTATTCTCAGCCGATAGGAAATTCTGCAACACAGCAGTCTATAGGGGAAAGCTGGAATAATGTCTCAATGATTTTCACTTTTTTAAAGCACTTAATGATCGTTTTAAACTGTTATTTTTTCAGGGCTTCATTTTTAGACCGTATCGGAGACACTGGTAGCATGGGAAATCATGTAGCTTAGATTTTTTCAAACTGGAAACATTGTTATACAATGCCTTTAAAGTAATGACGTAGAACAGCGATTGGGGAAGGGCGATCGCTTGTTTATGTGTTAAACATTCCAAGAAAAGAGGAGACAACTCTCGGTAGAGTAAAATCTATTTTGATTAAAGTTTGGTCAATATGTTTTGAGAAAGAAATAGTATGTGCGTCAGTACGTGTGTAAAAACCTGTGATTGGTGTCTGATGGCTGCGGTAATGAAAGAAAGAAAGATAAAAGAAAGAAAGGAAGGAAGGAAGAAAGAAAGTAAGAAAGGAAAAACGAAATATATTCACTGCTGAACTTGCTCTACATTTACCGAACACTGACTGGTCGAGAGTTTTATTTCTCGTTTGAAAGAAATAAAACACAGTTATCCGTTTGTTTATTGTTACCTGTCGTTATGTACCCTTGTTTTTCATTGATTTGAATTACAGTTAGCGATGTGTCTGGGATGCCCCTATTTAGAAGTCAGTGCGAGAGAAAACCATCTCGTGTTTGATGCCTTCCGGATTCTTGCCGAACAAATTCTACGATTCACAGTAAGTGATTAATAATAATACATAAACATAGCCGTGATGGCAATTATTATGATAATAATTATCGATGTTATTGATGGCATCGTTGTTATTATATTAAAGCCAAAATTAGCCAAGGAAAAGTTTTGGTAAATAGTACGAAATAAAAATTCTTTGCAATTAGAAATTTTTGTAGATACACCTGTATGATATATCAATGCCCTGAAAATTTCTCGCTCTGAAACCCTCCCATTTTTGAGAAATTTCTCAAAATATGATTTTATTTTACTTACTTATTTATTTATTTATTATTATTATTATTATTTTATTTATTTATTTATTTATTTATTTTTTTTTTGGGGGGGGGTACCCCCGTACATTTCCCATATGTAGTGTACATACCTCTAGATGGTCTTCTCTAATTTAAACGTTATACATATATTTAATATGTCACTATAAACGATTTTCACCACCACCACCACCACCACCACCACCACCACCACCAGCATCTTCGTCAGCATCATTGTTATCATCAGCATCATCGTCATCTTCTTTTTCTTCTCCATCATATACCATTATCATCATCACCATCGTCGTTATCATCACCATCATCATCGTAACCACCCTCTTCATCATCATCATCATCATCATCATCATCATCATCATCATCATCATCATCATCCATCTATAATTGCTAAATTGTTGTAATCATCATCATTATCATCATCTCGATTTAGTGGTGATAGTGTTCTTTGACGCGATACTACATTGTTGCCTGGATAAGTACTGTAACATGACAATGATGTGACGGACACAATATGGGATAGATACAAAAGTTACTTATTCTGAGAAATCGGTAAAGATGTTGGTGGTGGTGATGATGATGGTTATGGGAGGCCCTAAAAATAATGATCATGATGATAATGGTATACCGCGACAATTTGGTGGTAACATGGAGGCTTCTATACCTCCATGATGGTAATGACGTGGGAACAATAACAAATAATCACATTACTAATACCAGGCGCGCCGGAACACTTTAAGTTTTGGAGGGGCAAAATCTCGATGGGGGCACATTTATGAAACATTGTGATATCTTCGGCGAGGGAGCGAAGCGACCGAGCGGGGAAAAGGGTGTGGGCAGGCGCGTTTCTAGAGCAGAAATTTTAGGGGGCTAGTGGGGGCTTGACGGAAACATGCGAGGGAGCTTAGCGACCGAGCGGGGGAGGGTGTGGGAGGGGGATACCCCCTCCCACGGTAGGAACTTTTTGAAAATACGCATAGAAAAGACGTGATTTCTAGGCATGGTAAATACATATTTTATAGGAGTTATTGCGCCTAATAACCAACAGTGCGCGCACGAGAACACTTTAGTTTTGGAGGGGCAAATCTCGATGGGGCACATTTATGAAACAGTGTGAGATCCTCGGCGAGGGAGCGAAGCGGAGCCGACGGGGGAGGAAGGGTGTGTGGCAGGCGGCGGTTTCTAGAGCAGAAATTTAGGGGCTAGCGTGGGGCTTGACGGAAACATG
>JZLH01S0412083.1:11516-26533 GCA_001188425.1 Eucidaris tribuloides | reverse complement strand
TGTATTTTTGTAGAGATATTGGGATTGTGTATGTCAGGTTTTCAAAAGATGTAGGCCTACAGGAAGTATGTGACAAATTGTTATTAAGTAGTCATGCTATGCGAGGAGGCTAAGGCGACCGAGCTGGGAGGGTGGTATCGCGGCCACAACTTTATGAAAATACGCATAGCAAAGACGTTTCTGGACATGGTAAATACATATTTCAACTTGAGAGTGGGTAGACATACTTGCGAGATGCCGAATCAACCGAGCGGCATGCGAGGGAGCTTAGCGAACGAGCGAGGGAGGGTGTGGGAGGGGGATACCCCCGTCCCACGGTAGGAAGTTTTTGAAAATACGCATAGAAAAGACGTGATTCTAGGCATGGTAAATACACATTTTAGGTATACTTTCTGAAAATTATTAGGGATGATCATTGTAGTCAAGTTTTCATAAAGATGTAGAGGAAGTATGTGAATAACTGTAATGGGGTCATACTTCCGAGGAAACGAAGCGACCGGGGGGAGGGGGATACTACCTCCCACGGAAGGAACTTTTTGAAAATACGCATAGCAAAGACGTTTTTTAGGCATGGTAAATACATATATCACTTGAAATTGGTTAGACATACTTGTGAGAGAGCGAATCAACCGATTTTTAGGAGGGCTACTGGGGGCTTGACGGAAACATGCGAGGGAGCTCAGCAACCGAGCGGGGGAGGGTGTGGGAAGGGGATACCCCCTCCCACGGTAGGAACTTTTCGAAAATAGACATAGAAAATACGTGATTCTAGGCATGGTAAAAACATATTTTAAAGGTATATTTTATAAATAGGGACTTTTTGTAAAAATAGAGTATAAATGTCGCGTTTATAGAGCATTCAAAAACAAATTACCAGGGAATGAAACATAAAAAATATAGATGTCACTTGCATTAATTGCTGAGCCACTTTTACTTTGCCATTCGGTTTTAGTGTGAAATATATTCATTAAAAGCTTAAACGTGACCGCGTTGTTCGAGCAATAAAAATACTCTTATATTGTTAGAAAGCTTAGAAGAAAGGGGAAATAATGAAAGGGTTTACTATAGATATGTTTCACGGGGGCACACTCGTCGAAGGCGAGGCCACCATTTATACACTAAATTTACTTATAAGTGTATAGTGCCCCGTCAGGGGCGAAAATTTCGTATTTTTCAGTTATGAAATTGACAATTTTTAGACAAGGAAATTGCCTTTATAGCTCATTTTTTTCTTTAAATAATTGATTATTTTTCACTTTTTCAGGGGGGCAAAAAAAAAAAAAAAAAAAAAAAAAAAAAAAAAAAAAAAAAAAAAAAAAAAAAAAAAAAAAAAAAAAAAAAAATAAAAAAAAAAAAAAAAAAACAAAGAAAAAAAAAAAAAAAAAAAAAAAAAAAAAAAAAAAAAAAAAAAAAAAAACAAAAAAAAAAAAAAAAAAATAAAAAAAAAAAAAAAAAAAAAAAAAAAAAAACAATAAAAAAAAAAAAAAAAAAATAAAAAATAAAAAAAAAAAAAAAAAAAAGAAACATTTGCTTTATTGCTCATTTTACTTTAAATATTGATAATTATTTATTTTTCATCTTCAGGGGGCCACGATTGGGGGCAAAAACTCGTTTTGCCCCCCAATTTCGAAAGAACATCATTTTAATTACGCTTTTTGTCGTTTAGAAATGGAGTCAAAGTGTATGTTATTGTTATCATTACATTTTTCATAGATTGTAACATTGTATAATACATGTACCTGTACTCTTAACATAGAAAGGAATACATAGATCGACGAAACTATCAAAATGTGTTTTGCTTCTTTAATTTCAGTATCCCAAGATCAACCCATGCGCTAGCCCCCGAGCACATGGCATCAGTCTCTCTAAAAAGGAGTCCAAGTCCAAATCCAAGTGCTGCAGGTGACGAATGACCAGCTATGACGAAATTGGTGACGTTCGCTCTTCGACGCCGGGGTCCCGGAAGTTACTCGTCCAGCAGTTGCAAACGCAAAGATCTCCCTCTGCCGGCTGGATGCACAAAGGTCTTCCGCGGGTTCGGTGCACTGAAAAGGTGTGTAGGTTACCGTTCGGTGGTTCGGTGGATGCCTAGCAAGAAACGATTCGATCGGTGCGCGAAATATGAGTGTTACCGCTGGAGTGTCAAGCAGAAGTTGACATGGAATGAGAACATTTAATCGCTGTGTCGCATTTTTCCACGTCTCGTACCGTACTTGGAATGTCTCTCGATCGTCAGGCAGAAATTTCCGGGAACATTTCGCTCTGCACAGTCTTCTTCCATGTCTTCCGGCCCGGCTGATCTGCCTGGGATAATAGAGAACGGCAATTCTGGTGTTCTCAGCATAACAGAACCATCGTATAAAAGTCGGGTGTTGTGCACCTGTACCTCTACAGAGCAATTCCCAACTTCCACTCCTGTGCATGAATATCGAGGCTCTAGTCCTTCGGGATCGAAACAATTCGTTAACATGGCCCCCTCTGCGAGGAATGTTGTCCAACATGTCTGAGCCACGACACATGGATTTGGAAGTTGGATCCTCGCAAATAGGGCAGACGGATTTTGTATAAGTGTATAAATTCACATAATGGAAGTGATACGACATGATTTACAAAGTGCGTGTGAAATTGGCCGTCCGAAATTATGTATTTACCAACTTTTGTCTCTCCAAAAGCAAAACGAGCGTTTTAAAGTTACATATCATAATGGAGAGAGTGTTGATTTCTTTGGGCTTTATGGAGTGAACAAATGGTATAGTGCAATGACAGTGTCTGTAATTATTTTTGGAGGGCGGGACTGCTGTCCTATCCACTGTTCTTCAGATGATCAGTGATGGCGCTCTTGCCAATTGACTTTGCTGTGTTTGATTCTATAGGCACTAGATACTACGTTCAGAAAAAAGGCTTCCAACGCATCAGACAGATGTTTTTTAATTCAAAATTCGTTTTTGAAATTTGAAATTTATATCTCCACAATTTTCAATAGATAAAAAATGAGCCATTTGTTTAAATCCCTCATTTCGAAAAGGTAATTTGGCCATGTTGTGTAAAATTGGAATTAAATAAAATGGCTGTCACCATTTTGCTCGAACTGAATTTAAAATATCTTTATGTTATTATGTTCACGGAAACTGATTTTTCTCATATGAAATGAAGTTTTATATGATTGTTTTTCCCATTTTACCGAAGTTAGCTTGTTCGTTTGAAAAAAACTGAGATTGGAGTGTGTGGGGAGAAGACAGGAATCAATCGTGGACATTGAGCAAATTGATTTAACAAGAAATTTCTTCAGGTTTATTCTTTCATTCAGTGTATTTTACTCATCGAAGAGTGAACTTTTCATACTTATGCAGTGGCGTAGAAGCGGGGGGGGGGGGGTGGGGATGAGGGAAGAGGCGGACAGACTGCTCCCTGAACAAATTTCAGCGGGAAAATCCACCAAACCACCGGGAAAAATGAAAATGAGGAAATGACGCACATTTTGGACTCAGTTACCGGGAAATTTTTAGCTCTGCCCCCTTGATAACACGCACCTGTTACGCCGCTTTTCTTATGCCTTAAAGGTAGGATGTCTTCCCCTGCTATAAATATATCTGGACCCTTCACTTAGTCACTGGAAAAGATTTTGTCGAATAGTATGTGGTGACATTCCCCTTTAAAACAGTTTTGAGCATGATAACGCTGAAACCATTCTTAAAGTGACATGACTGGTTGGGAGAAATAAGAAAAAATGCATCTAGAACCAAACAGGTTGAAAGACTTAGCAGTCTATACACTAGGAATCAAGCGTGAATATACCAGCACTTTATTCCTCTCGTGCCCTAAGATAAATTAATCCCATAGAAAGCCACGAAACAAATGTGTCTGTAACAAAGCATATACACTCATGCTCATAATTATGGAATACTTAAAAAACATTTTAGAAGTTGCCATTTTTCCGTGAACGGTACGTCTGCGATCAAATATTTTCACCTGCCAGTGAAAACAATATAATCTAAGTATTTAGAATTTTGAGGTCATTTGTAGCGTCCCCGACTCGACTACTAAAAACCTGTGTTTATAAATTGCGGTAGTTCGGTTGTTTTGTTGAGTCACGTGGTGGTTACGCGCGTTATTAGACTTGTAACCGACACTATTCTGATGTTAATTTAGTGATAAACGACATTATATCGAAATTTATCAGTTTTCTGCGTTGTTTTTTTAATTACTTTAATTTAACACTTTTTCATGATTTTTTTGTGGATTAAAAAAAAAGATATATAATTGTTATTGCGCTCAAACGTACTTTATTTTTACTTAAGTCATCTCATGAAATCCAAAAATTGCTTCACATACCGCGTTTTTGTGAAATAAACACTTGTCTCGAAATTTTTGGACGATATAGGAGAAAGAACTTAAGTATCAACAAAATATTCCATAATTATGAGCAGGAGTGTACTGATGGAAGTTATTTTATAATGAGTCGACTTTTGACTTCAAAATTTTCACAGTCCTTTAGAGAAAATGTCCAGGTATTTGTTGTTGTTGTTAAGATTTTCTTGTCTAGTTGCATATGAATTAATTACAGTCTATACAATGTTTGAGAACTTATCGTGATATAGAGGAGGAGTCATAAGACCATTGAATTTTCTAACGAGTAACGTTGAATGATGATGATGATATGATGACTTCTTGTTGAAATCCATGCCCCAGGAGCTGAAGAAATACACCGATTAATTTGCTTAGCGAGTTACATAGCATGTTTTGTGTGACCCTTTTATGTTTTTTTCTTCTTCTTTCGGTACTGTAGAACCTCCTTGGAGTATACTCGCACAATTAAGTATTGTTACTCCTGCGTCTAAACCAACTATTCCAAATTCCCCAAACTGGTCCACAATATAACTGATCATCTGAAGTTCCCCTCTGAAGGATTTCTCGCAACACACAACTTTTGTAGTAATGTGTCGCATGGTGCACTCAGAAAACTCCGTTTAAAATGTTAAATCTAAACGTGGTAAAATTTACCATGACTGTACGTCAGCCGGTATATAACACGGACTATATTAATTTAACCCCAGTGCGTGGTTATTTATTTACCAGAGTTATATGTAAAACCATGGAGCTACATCGCATGGAACAGCGAGCGGAATCACCACATTCCTGATAAATAGATACAATTTTACACGGAAAATAAATGACCAGGAAAAAAGTTAATTTTAGTATTGTAAGTGCCCGTCGGTAGACGTCAGCAAATAACAGTGCCTTTTGAAAGGAATAATGCAGTGCAATAAATTTGCAATAATTATTTTTATAATGACTTTTAATGCATTCATTTCGACAATGTTTAAAAACAATCAATGTATTTTCTTACCTGAATGACCTGTCGATTCCGATTTGTTTGAAAGTCGGCTGCGACATCAATAAATACAACACAATGTTGATGTGAATTTTCGAGTGACCATTTGTTGTATTTCTTTCTTCGGAGCTGTCGGTCTATGATAACTTTTGCATTATTTCGTAGAAAATGTTTAGAAGTGTTGGGATCGAGAAGGGAGTGGTGCGGGAGGTTGGTGGGTCTGGGAAATTGTTCCTCAACAGAATTATCGTACCTCAAGTATTAGTGACCTCAAAAATAATTCGTGCATAGTTCAGGGACAATATAACTATCTTTATATCCTTGTGATATATGAATTACTCCAATGGCTTGTGCTAGAGTCCCTTTACAGAGAGAGTTGCGACATGAACATGATGAACGTCCTAATCTTTTGGACACAAAATGACGTGCGGATTCTTACTATTCACAACACCAGATACTCATCGCAATTGTATAGAAATATAAAAGAAAAAGAAATATATAGAAAAAAAAATATTATCAAACTTTGATATCTGAGCAACATAGTGCTTAAATAGACAAATAAACATCAAAAAATACAAAATTTATGCTGCCACTGGCAAGGTATGCACGGATAAACATAACGTATGATTTATCACTCTGGTGGAGTACAAAGTAGTCTAGATTTATAATACAGTATTCTGAGGGAGAAAATATGCAGGTGTATCCGGTCAAACTGAGTACTCATAAATTTTCACGGTTTTAGCACTAATTAGGCCTAATAATTTTGAAAGACAATTTTTTTTTTTTGGGGGGGGGGGGTTCAATTTTTTTTTCACCTTAACAAAGACACTTAGAGCATGGGGGATTATGTAAGGACTTACTATTTCAAAGAGTGATATAAGACCAATTTCTAATTCGGCGCCCCAGTTTTCTTTTTCGAATTAAACTTGTTCTTTTTTATTTGTATAACTTATTGTAAACTTCTTTGTTTACTCATAGTGGAAGCATAGGTTTATGCTGTTACTTATTTGCACAGCAGGCTATACACAGAGATACTAGATAGATGTGACACAGACACTGCAGATGTGGGTCTACATTTGTAGACTAGCATTCACCCTTATCTTGGATTAGACGAAGTTTACGTGTTTTTTGACAAAGTCATGGGGATTTAAAGTCAACGTTGTGAAATCATGAGGCTTAACAAACTGGCCTAAATCTTGTGATTACATCATTCTACCTGACATCCAATCACGGCGAACTTCAAAGTCCCACACAAAAAACAAGCACGTGAACCTATATTATTTTTTGCATATTTGGCCTTCACATGAACCAAAGTTTGGTAAAAATGACATGGACTTCACTTTAACTGGGGAACGTCCTTAAATGAAATGCATAAGTGAAAACATAGGGCCTACTCCTGTAAAAAAATAAAAGATCAAAATGGCGATTTTATACAAGATAACTGAAATTGGATAGACTGTCACCCCAAAAAATGCCAAACAGCCCCTAACTTAATTTTGAGCACCTTATACCGTACGCTTGGTGTACGCAGCGCTTTAAATCCAATATCTGAAAATTAAATTTCGGGTGAGCGACTGGGTGCCCCCTCAATGAGTTGACCCACGGTACGCCACTGCGTTTAACCCGTTGGAGACGATTTTTTTTGTTGTTGCTGTAACACGCATTTCCCATAGACCCCAACACGAGTTAACTCGTACTTAGTCTCCAATGGGTTAAATCTGTTATTGTCATTCGCGCCAGTCATCTGAAACAATCCAAAACAATCGGAAATGGTCTAGAATGACAACATGATTTTTGGAGCATTATCTCCACTATGCTTATCGGTCATTTATTTATTGTAACATATTTCAACAGGATAGCATAATCAGTTGAATTCAGTTCGGTGAGTGTTTTACATTATGGTTCTCCGTGATAAAAATATACATAATACAACTTCGATAAAAGAATGATAAATTGGAACATTGCGATTGCAAATAAGCATAATCATAACAAGTGACAAAGGTATTGACGATATAAGCAATGTATTTACAATCTCGACTAATCATAAGTTAGTGGTGACCACTGAATAAATATAGTTTCATTTTTTTTTAAACGACTATGTAAAATCATACAATTAAAGAAAATTAATTCGAGGATTTATTCAGCATTTACTTTTTGTATAAGAGTTTGAAATGATTAAAGGGAATGAGCGTTTCGCATTAAAGGTAAATGACATGGGATGGGGGTAGGTCCTCAATTTTGGCTGAACTACTCCTAGAATCAAAGTAACTTGCAAGGATTCTCTGTGATTAAATATTGTAGTCAAACGCTTCGATCTATTCTAAAACAAAAATGTTCAATTATACACGTAGCAGAAACCTGCTGTGTGTGCTCCTATGGGCTTATTTTATCGTGACGATTGGATAAAATTAAAATACTCCTATGTTTATGCTTGATTCTCCGTAAGTAAACAAATTACAGACAAATCCTCCCAGGTGGGAGATCCACTCCTGCTACTGTATAGTTGGTACATATTCAACTCATTTGGTTCTTGAGACATTTTCAAGTGTTCCCAATCATGTCACTCACCTTTAAGCTCGGAATTAAGCTCCAGAATATCGGAACGATTGTTGCAATGGATTGTTTTTAGGTTTCGAAAGAACGGCATTGAGGAAGTTAGCATTATGTTGAGGCCCATTTATAGAAGAGTTACGACAAGACGTGATTTGAATGCCATGTTGTTTCCATATTACGTAACATTTCTATTCGATTCCGATGATCACCCGAGTATTCTAAATAGAAAGGTCTCTAATGTGTTGACTACATGCCTGTCAAAATACTTCTCTTCTTTGTTACAATACATAAAAGAGACTCTGGGGCGAGACCATAGACATTGATACCCTAGAGTACTTAATGTCATTAATCTATTGTATTCCAGGATAACTGTCGGATCAGAGTTGACCAGATGAATGAGCATAATCACAATTTTTCGTAACAACAAGCTTTTCTTCTTGATGTCTCATTCCATTGGGTTTTGAAGCTCTGCAGACCTGCGAACAGTTTCTCCATACCGATCTTCCTTTATTGTTGTATACGAGGTGTGACAAAACAGAAATGAGACTGTGATAGCCGCACCTATGACGCAATGTCAATCAACCGACAGCCCATGTACATGTAACTGTATGGCACAAAATCTCATCACTATTGTGGTAGCATGTTGTTCACCTCTCTCACTCTGTGGAGACTGTGTCCCACGTCAGGTCGTGTGTCACGTCCCTGTTACCGCTGCCGGAAAGAACACAATATCGCCACAGTGTGTTCACATAGTGATCACAGTGTCACTCTGTGAAAATGAACCAAATCCACACTGTGGCCAGACAAACACACGGTCGTCACAGTGTAACCTCTAAGAACACAGAGTGGTCACAATGTCACACTGTGAAAATGCACCAAATCCACACAGTGGCCTAAAAAACACAGTGTCGTCACACTGTGACCTCTATAAGACTGATCACAGTGTCACACTGTGAAAATGCACCAAATCCACACAGTGGCCAGAAAAACACAGTGTCGTCACAGTGTGACCTCTAAGAACACAGAGTGGTCACAATGTCACACTATGAAAATGCACCAAATCCACACAGTGCCAGTTACCAGAAAAACACAGCACCGTCACAGTGTGACCTCTAAGAACACAGAGTGGTCACAGTGTCACACTGTAAAAATGCACCAAATCCACATAGTGCCACACTTGTCTTCACAATTTAATCACACTGTGGACGGTCACGATACTAGAGGTGGCACAAATATGGAACGTGGAATCGAGAAGTTCCTGGTTCGGTTGGGTGGGGTCTAACGGGTGTTTTGGGCTTGTCCATGAGGCTTATGGAGAAGATGCCGCGCATGACATTACATTTCTCCATTATAGCCTCCTGGAAAAGCTCGAGACACTCGGTTGGGACCCGGCCCAACTGAACTAGGCCCAACTGAATCAAATTGATTCCACACGCCATGTTTGTGCCACCATATAGAATCGTGACGGGGTCGTATAGTAGGGATGTGCTACTGAACAGCCCGAGGAAGGGGTACAGGGCGACATAGTTGAACAATATTTTAGCAGAATGTTAACGAGATGTTGGGCAACATAGTGGCATGAGCGGTATAGGTTGATTAACACTGCATCATGGGTGTGGCTGCGGGTCTCATTTTTTGTCACACCTCAGATAGCTCGAGTAAGAGTTATGTGTCGACATGGGCTATATATGACAAAATGTTGGCCCCGACATCTATATTTCTAACTTTCTCACCCAGATGAAGTTCTTCTTAAAGGTTAGTGACATCATTGGGAAACTTGAAAAGCCTCATAGAACCAAATGCAGTTGAAATATATTCGCAGCTGTTCACTAGCAGATGTGGATATCCACGTGGGAGGATTTGTCTGTTAATTTGTTGTACTTCAAGAGAATCAAGCATAAACATAGGAGTATTCTTATCTTTGCCGGTAGGGATAAAAATAAGCCCCATAGAGAGCCACTACAGGAGTTTCCATGCTACTAGTTATATTTGACATTGTTTGTTAGAATGAGTGAAGACTTTGACTACAAGATTTATTCACAGAGAAGACCTTGCATAGTTTACTCTTGATTCTGAGTAGTTATCTAGCCAAAGTTTGAAGGACCACCCCCAATTCATTTACCTTTAATGTGTGATTAAATATTTGAGTAGTCATCTAAACACAATATCAAAATTCACGTTTTCACATACTCACACCATCATGAGCATGCACTGACTTTAAAGGTAGAAAAAAAAACCGAGCTGCGTAATCTTCCATGCTATAATGTAGTGTCGCTGATACTGTCTAAAATGAAACTTTGTAAAAAATTGTACTTCAAAACGATCATTCAGTGCTTTTAAGTAAATTAAATGTCCAATTTCCCCCATCATGTATGTGTTACATTTAAGAGTTGGTCTGATGCATATTTTCACGTGTGATGTAAATCAAATTTTATTGTCCATCAGGGAATTCGTTATGCTCACATTTGGCGCATTGACACATGTGATATTACAAACGGAACATGCTATTTGATTAAATTTCAAGCAATATTGGCAAAATAATCTGAGACTCATGGTGCGGGAATCGCGTTATATTCACTCATTATAAATGCGGATTGAAAGGGAATGAAGAAATTAAATAAAAGGTGTGTTCCGTACTTCATCGATCGTTTACTCAATTAACATTCAAAAAGTGGGTATTTTCGTTTTGCTTGATTGTTTTACCTCACTTCTTGAATAAGTTTTAATTCACATTTTCTCTTGAATTCTGAACTTCATCTGCTACCTTCCCTACCGGCTTGATTATTCTTTGGAGTTTATACAGCAGCAGGAGCATACACAGCAGCAAACTTTCCACAACAGATTAATACATGTACAGTAATAAAACAGTCTCAACATAGTTCTGTCTATATATGTGAAAAGATATCCATACATATCTTGTCAGGAGCAACATAATTGTCAAAATTTAGTATTCTAGGATGTTTATTTGTCCTTTCAAGTACTATTATGTTTTTCAGAATATCATAACTTGACTATTTGTTAAGCTCTTCATATCGTCATTCATACTGTAATGTTACAAATTACAGCAAATACATAATTGCAGGGTGGTATGAAATGGAAGTATAATCTATAAAAATTTATCACAATTACAATCAATATTGTAAACGGCCAAGATCTCGATCTCGGGGAGGGGGTGGGGGGGGGAACGCAATCAATCCCCGGTAGGAGATTACCTCCTCCCTAAACTCGGTCAAAGGGGGACCGGGGTAAGATTTAAATCACCGGTTAGGGCAACTCCCCAGAAGACAACTCCGCTGGAGGACAATTCCCTCGAAGGGTAACTCACCGAGGACAACTCTCCCTAGGAAAACTCCCCCGAGGACAACTCTCCCGAGGATAACTCCCCGAGGACAACTCGCTCGAGGACAACTCACCCGGACGACAACTCCCCTGAGGCCGAATCAGACTTTTTACACTGGGAACATTATTAAATTACGCCGAGGAGTTGTCCTCGGGGAAGTTATCATTGGGGGGAGTTGTCCTTTGGAGGAATGGTCCTCTGGGAGAGTTGTCCTCGGGGTTGTCCTCCGGGGGAGTGGTTCTCTGGTGGAGTTGTCTTCCAGGGAAGTTGTCCTTTGGGGAGTTTGCCCAGGGGGAGTAGTCTTTGAACAGTTAAATCACTACACTTGAGGTTATTGGGTGAGGGGCAAGGATGACATCATGACGATGTTAAAACTGCGATTTATTTACTTTGTGTTGTTTACCGGAAGTCATTTCAAACTTGTCAACAGAGCTATCAACAAAAACAAACGGAATAACTCACAAGAAGATACCATTTGTTTTGATTTGTAGAACGCACACTATCTATACATTTGATATAATTCTGTATGCGCGCAAAGTTCAAGGTTACACAAGTGACGTTAATCTATGATCTCCTTCTGTATTCGGACGAACTGTGTTGATATCACTTCATTATTTACAGAACTTAATTGCAGACTGTGCTCGGTCCAACCCCCGGGTCAAACTACCCGCGTAGGTGACATATCTTTTCTTTTACTAGAACGGTCTCCGTATCTCTAGTTTACAGGCATAAACCCTTGTCCGTCGTGCTACGCAAATCAGGGTCTGAACAATCTGTGCTGCAGACTACTTCTTCCATAGACCCTGGCACGTGCCCTAGTCAACAAGATTAGTCTTGGCGCACGACGCTGTGAAATTGTAGTGCCAAAATAGAGCCTGTGCCTGCAGACTACCGTATCTCAACCGCTGAGCAATGGTAAAGAATTATTATTAAATGTTATCAGGGACGTCGATGCAAGTTTCAAATTTGGTGGGGGGGGGGTGGGCAAAAGTGAAAAAAGTCAACAATTTTCGGCCGGCTCTGCGCGCCTAATCGCAATACAGAATTTAGCGCGCGAAGCACGCCGAAAATAAGTTTAATGGTTTTAAAGTGCTTTCCAATGCTTTTCAAACATATCCTTCAAGTTGTCAAAATTATTGGGAGGGGCAAATCGATATGTTTGCCCTCAATATTTTCATTGGTGGGGCGATCGTCCCCCCTGCCCCCCAGGATCGACGCCTCTGACCAGTTTGATTATCGCACTTGAGGATTTGAATGATGATTTATCTGGAACTTGTAGTTCAATGCCCAAAACGACCAACAATTTTATTGCTAAGCTGCCCATGTTGATTGAAGGATGTATTGTAAAAAAAATGCAGTCATTTTTCTCCTTTTAAAAGTCACACCGCCGAGTTAAGATTTGACAAAAGAAGACATTTTCCACCGAATCACTTTATTCAGGATAAAACAAATTAAGCTCCCGTTCAATACCCCGAAACATCCACCTTTTTATTGCTAAGCTATACCCTTATTCAAGGAATTCATGTGTAATACTGTAGTTGATATTTCTCCAAATAAATTTCTCCAAACATTTGCAAAATATCACATGAATCTGCTCCAACCTATCTCCAGAACTTGATCTCTGTTTATGTACACATACACGTACCCTACGTTCAACGTCAGATAAAAGTTTACTAACCATTTCACGAAGTTATTTATCAATTTAGCCCCCAAGTTTTGGAATAATCTCCCACTCACAATTAGAGAACGCCCAACACTTGGCATTTTCAAAAAGCATCTTAAAACCTATGTCTTTTCACTGTATTTTTTGTTATATGTATATTTAATTCTATGTAAGCGCTACGGTACATTTGTGTATATAGCGCACATAAATATTCATTATTATTATCATTATTATTAAATAAGGGGCACACTGTTTAAGCGCGATTTAATAAACGAAGATTTCCCGAACCACTTTATAAGAATTAAAGATAAAGCATGCAGGATGCTGAAGCACAAGATTATAACTAATACACTTCCCTTTACATTGCGGGATAGTCCTCCATGCTATTCTCTCACACTAAGAAGTCAGGGTGTAATTGGGGTGCAGAAATGTAACAATCACAGCACCCTAGTAATTCCGCACCATCAAGGGTGCAGAATTACACTTTGTACCACTAACGGTTAACATTGCACCCCATAGGGCGCAAAATGTAAGCATTGCAACCTATAGGGTTGGAAATTGTACATGTAGGGTGCCGATATTGTTACAATTTTTACACCCCAGTTACACCTAATTTCTTAGTGTGTAGTGTCTTTGATAAAGGTCTAAAAGATGAAGCTCTGAAAAAAATGCAGTTCAAAACGATTATCAAGTGCTTTTAAAAAGTGAAAATAAATGGGCGACCATTGAAGTTTCCATTCTATAGACTGTTATGTTATAGAACTTTTCGCCAGGACATTCATTATTGTGCTGATATGAATCTTTACATATTTTGCAAGTGACAGCATAATATTATTTGCAGTTTCGTGTTCTAGCGTGTCTGACAGAAATATTCCCCCCCCCCAATCACACAACTTTGATTTCATGTGAAATAAGCCAATGGTTTTGAGCGTAATGTGCTAAGGCCCTTCTACCGGCTCCTAGTTATAAATGCCTAATCGCGGCAATTTGCATATCAGAAAACGGTCGCACCCCTTTTATCTTGGTTCAACAGAGGGCGCCATCCCATTCTGCCTCATTATTATGGGCCTTTAAAATTGTGAGGTTACTCAATATCCAAGTTTACTGGGACTACCAAGGTATTTTAGTAGTCAACTCGTATTTGCTTCGATAATCGGTGGTTGAACTGCGGTTACATCATTGGACCTATAGACTCCGGTCACGTGATCGCACGTACACATCTCTTACCAACAGTTGAACATTCTGATTAATGCAAGATTGATGAGCCTTGATTAGCGAAACAACATAGCTATATTCCCATTTGCATCATTTAATCTCAAGTCCGAGATTGGACGATTTAACAACAAGCAACATCAACAGCAATAGAAACAAGAAAATCCACATCAACGACTACAACTCCTCCTCCTCCTCCACCTCCTCCTCATACCACCACTATCTATTATAGAAACGGCACCAAAACCTGACGAACCTGACGCATTTTTTGAGCGTAGCCCGGAAGAGGCATGGTCATAGCCCGTAGCCGGGCGACCGTCGCCTTGCTGGTATACGTACATATTCGTAACTGGAAGACAGTGTTCCTATCACTCGCTTGGCTGTAGATAAAACGGTCGCAACCGTTATGCGTTTTCATTGGCCATTCAGAAGCATTAGGCTCGTAGGGGGAAAACCCCTACTGTAATTCGAGGTTTTCAGCGCGTAAGGGAAACCCCTTACAGTAGTACCTGACGCCTGTTCAGCTGATATACTAGCCTTTATACATACTCACTGACATTAAGGTTAAATCTGAAAATAGTAATCTTTTCGCGCAAAGCGTGCCGAAAATTTATATATTGTGAGTGTTTGCGGGCACGAATTTGAAAATTTGAAAAATGGGACCCATGTCTAAGGATCTTTTTAATGAAAAGAGGACCCATGTCTATGGATTTTTTTAAATTGATCACCCTTCCCACATGGCCCTGGGAAGGGGGGTGCTGGGGGTGAAGCACCCCCAGAAATTTTTCAGGGGGTGCGCAGCACCCCCTACAAAAAGACATGTACGTATATTTTTAATCAAATTTGGCCGCAGAGCGATATTTTTTGATTTGGCCGCGAATTTGGCCGTGAAAATGTTTTTTGGCCGCGAATATTTT